>CP106693.1:89267377-89319453 GCA_025502765.1 Gossypium herbaceum | reverse complement strand
GCATCCCTTCGAGTCGGGGTTTGTTGCGTATCATTCCAATTTGTTCCAAGAAGGGTTAAAAAGTCGGTGACTTTCTTATCGAGCTAACGAAACACATCTTCAAGCCAGTCGATACAGTTAATGTAATCCCCTTCCAGCAATCTATTATTTAAACTTCCAGTGACAAGGACTTCACGAGCCTTGGAGCAGTCTTTCAGCGTATGAATCAACGTCTCTTCTCGGCGTTGGCATCTCGGACAGGTATTATTAAACCCCTGGCGAATACGAGCAATATTATCAAAAGTTGGGAGGATATTGTGACCAATTCTCCAGCTAAAAATTTTAATCTTTGGGAGCAGCTTTAATTTCCATATGGAGCGCCAAAAAAATCTATGGGGACCGTAACCAACTTTCTTAAGAATCATCCGAGAATGCATGATTTGGTAGTATAAATGCCGTGCGGGTTTGAATCCACGTCACAGGTATCTTTGATGCCATTATGAAAAATGGGCAAATTACAAATCACGGTCCCCAAAGTATCACCATAAATCTCAACCACCCTCTCCCGTTTCCACCTCCTGTTTTCGTGGTCCCACAAATCTTTGACCTTTCTCTCATTATTAGCAAAAGGAGACCGACACACACGACTCTCCTATAATGCCTTCAACCCCCAATGGTCCGTCTAAGATCAATCTTATTTCCATCGCCCGTGCCATATAAAACCGTCTTTTAAGCGCATCAACACGCCTTGGCTATGCTCTTCCAAGTGAAAGATGGCTTATCACTCTGTTTGTATCTAAACACGTCCCCATCCGGAAATACTTGGCACTAACACTTTGAAGCATAACGTGTCTGTTGGGTCATAAGCCTCCAAACACATGCGCCAAGTAGAGCCAAATTAAGCAGGATGTAAATCTAAAGCCCATACCTCCCATTCCCTTGGATAACATAATTTTCCCGGTCATCATTGCCCACCCAGTGCTTTGTCTTTATTATTCCACAACATCCGTCCCAGTTTCGAATGAAGGTCTTCGATAATGCCTTTAGGGGCCAGAAAAATAGAGAAAGCATACGTCGGAATAGCTTGAACAATGGCTTTGATAAAAACCTCTTTCCCTCCGTAAGATAATAAACGTTTTGACCAGCTATTTATTCTGCAATTGCAACGATTAAGAATGTTAGTAAAAGCTAATGATTTTTTTTACTAACAGGTAACGGTAGCCCTAAGTAACTATCTAGCTTATCAACAATACGCATGCCAAGCTTGGAGCTAAATAGTTGCCTTTGGGCCAACGGAGTATTCGGGCTAAACATAATCATAGATTTATCTTTATTAACCTCTTGACCCGAATCACAATTGAAGTTTGAATCACGACCAAGGGCCCAAGGTGCCGGAGGATCTTGTTCCAAAAGGGGAGGGACCGGGATGATTCAAAAGGGGAGGGACCTAGGGGAGGGACCGGGACTACTTGTAGCTTTGTTTTCGATATTAGGGATGGCTCATGAACACCATGGATAGCTCACGAACACCATTGGGAACTTAGCTGGCGATGGGGGGCACGGCGTGCAGGCATGAAATGGGCGTGGGCGATGCCTGGACAACCTCTGTTAGCCTCAATATCACCTCCCCTAAAGAGCTAAAAACTTGGTCAATGTGCTGCAGGCGACATTCTTTTTTTTTTGAAAGAAAAATGACCCAAAGGTCTACCTCATTTTATAGCATCTTTAAGAATAATATTATGGATATCAAAGGATAATCCATATCAAAATATACATCACACTTATTAAGTAATTGCTAATTTACACAAAAATCAACTCTGATGTTTCTATTACGATTTATCCAAATAATTTGGACGAAGAAAATTTTAAAGCTTCACACTCTTGTATCGCTAGCCCAAGATGGTAATATCTGCATCCTCTTATTGACTTTGTTCACCAATACCCATGTTGTCGATTCGAGAATAAAATTGGGTCAAATTTAATTTTTCGGCTAACCTTATTCCTTCTTTAAACGCCTCCAGCTTAGCCCAACTAACGTCCAAAGTTTCTTCCATGAATTTATAGCAGCCCCCCAGGACAAAACCGTCGTGGTCTCTAGCGATTGCGCCAACTCCACTGCATCCTTTCGAAACCACAGCGTCAACATTCACTTTGATATAGCCATTGGGAGGCTTTTCCCAGCTCTCGTTCGTCTGAATCGAGGAGTAGACCAGAGGTTCAGTGAAGTTAAAGATTCTAAAATCCTTACTTAAAGTACTTGCCCTTTCCCAAATCATCACCGCGGCATCCATCTTTCCATTAAAAACCATATTGTTCCTATCATTCCAGCTGTTCCAAAGAAGGGTTAAGAAGTCAGCAGCAGCTTTCTTATCGAGCTCACAAAACACATCTTCAAGCCAGTCGATACAGTTAATGTAATCCCCTTCCAGTAATCTATTATTTAAACTTCCAGCGACAAGGACTTCACGAGCCTTGGAGCAGTCTTTCAGCGTCTCTTCTCGGCGTTGGCATCTCGGACAGGTATTATTAAACCCCTGGCGAATACGAGCAATATTAATAAAAGTTGAGAGGATATTGTGACCAATTCTCCAGCTAAAAATTTTAATCTTTGGGAGCAGCTGTAATTTCCATATGGAGCGCCAAAAAAATCTATGGGGACCGTAACCAACTTTCTTAAGAATCATCCGAGTCGCCCGATTTGGTAGTATAAATGCCGTGCGAGTTTTGAATCCACGTCTGGTATCTTTGATGCCATTATGAAAAATGGGCAAATTACCGTCAGATCCCCAAAAATCACCATAAATCTCAACCACCCTCTCCGTTTCCACCTCACTTTTTCGTGGTCCTACAAATCTTTTGACCTTTCTCTCATTATTAGCAAAGGAGACCGACACACCGACTCTCCTATAATGCCTTCAACCCCCAATGGTCCGTCTAAGATCAATCTTATTTCCATCATACGTGCCATATAGAACCGTCTTTTAGCGCATCAACCGCCTTGGCTATGCTCTTCCAAGTGAAAGATGGCTTATCACTCTGTTTGTATCTAAACACGTCCCCATCCGGGAAATACTTGGCACTTAACACTTTGAAGCATAACGTGTCCTGTTGGGTCATAAGCCTCCAAACCTGTCTGCCAGGTAGAGCCAAATTAAACAGATGTAAATCTCGAAAGCCCATGCCTCCCATTCCCTTCGGATAACATAATTTTTCCCAGGTCATCATTGCCCACCCCCGTGCTTTGTCTTTATTATTCCACCACATCCGTCCCAGTTTCAAATGAAGGTCTTCGATAATGCCTTTAGGGGCCGGAAAAACAGAGAAAGCATACGTCGGAATAGCTTGAACAATGGCTTTGATAAAAACCTCTTTCCCTCCGTAAGATAATAAACATTTTGACCAGCTATTAATTCTGCAATTGCAACGATTAAGAATGTTAGTAAAAGCTAATGATTTTTTTCTACTAACAGTGCTTGGTAGCCCTAAGTAACTATCTAGCTTATCAACAATCGCATGCCAAGCATGGAGCTAAATAGTTGCCTTTGGGCCAGCGAATATTCGGGCTAAACATAATCATAGATTTATCTTTATTAACCTCTTGACCGAATCACAATTGAAGTTTGAAATAATATTCACAATTTCCTCCACATCCCTTTTTTATTTGAATAAAAGGAGTGCATCATCGGCAAAAAAAGGTGATTAATCTGAGGCCCATTTATGCTAGCGAATTCCCTTAAGCACATTGTTTTTTGAGCATGAATTAACATTTTGAAAATGCTTCCATGCAAAATAAAAAAGGTAAGGAGAGAGGATCCTTGTCTTAAGCCTATTTCTGGTACAATCGTCTCGGAGAGGGTAGAATTGCATTTGACAACATAACGGACCGACCGAACGCATCTCATTATTTTAGTCACCCATTCATTTGCGTAGCCCATTTTCTTTATCACCTATTCAATAAATTGCCACTCCACTCGATCGTACGCTTTGCTCATATCGAGCTTAATTACGAACCCCTTGTTTGGCCCGTTCTTTGTACTTTGGAGATAATGGACTAACTCATGGGCAATTAAAATGTTGTCGTGGATCATCCTCCCGAACAAAAAGCGCTCGATTTTGGCTAATGCATGGCCAGAGTGTTTCCTTGAGCGATTTGCGAGCACCTTAGCAGCGATTTTATACACCACCTACAAAGGTGATCGGCCTAAAATTAGTCATATCCACTGGCTCTTTAATTTTGGGATTAAAACAATAATAGTATCATTTATACACTCCACATTTTAACACCCCTAAGAATATCATGACCTGACTTAATAATATCTTCCCCACCACTTCGGTTTTCTTTAAAAAATTCCCGACAAACCGTCAATTCCGGAGCTTTCCTAGGATCCATTTGTTGACAACTTCCTTAATTTCGTTTTTAATAAAGTCCTTGACAATCATCATTTCTTCACATGTCTGACTCTCAACATAATCAAGGTTTATCATAGTATTAGAATTTAAATTGGATTTGAATAACTTTTGAAAGTACTCCCTGATCGCCTTGCTAATATCCGTCGTGTTCCCTTTCCAGTAACCATCCATATCTTTAAGCCTAGCAATGTTATTTTTTTTCCTTCTGTTTGTGGCTCTCACATGAAAAAACCGGGTATTCCTATCCCCTTCTTTTAACCATTGGATCCTAGAGCGCTGGGCCCAATATTTCTCCTCCGCATCCAACAGCTTGCCCAACTTTATTCTCAAAGCTTTGAGCTTATTACTCGCATACGTACCCCCCTGGCTATCAATGACGTTGTTTATATTTGCCTGCAGGGTACCCATCTAGTTATGCATTTGTTTAAGCTTCTTATATTGCCATCCACCAAGCTTTTTACCCACCATCTCGATCTTTCCCATTATATCAGTGGAACCTTTACCTTGCGCTTCCTTTATAATATTCTTTGCTTCCACATCTTTAGCCCGACAAATGTAGTATTTAAAACAAAGCCTAGGATCTCTATGTCTATCTCTCGGCTTGAGTCCTTGATATCTAAAATGATGGCATCGTGGTGGGAGTAGATTGACGGATCACCTTGGTTTCCATAAAGGGAACCTCGCGACATCATTAGCGAGACATTAAGAATCGGTCAACTCTCTCCTTAACCAACGCGTACCATCCACATTATTAACCGGGTAAACCATCCATTATCAGTTTGCAAATCCACCATTGAGAGCTCATCGACAACCTCCCGGAAGTCCTCCATTAGAACACATGGCTTTCTTCTACCCCCCTCTTTTTCCGCATTGTCGAGAATAGCATTGAAATCACCCCCAATAATCCATTTCTCCGTAACAGACTGACCCACCCTTCTCAGCATATTCCACGAGCACTGTCTTTTGTTTGGTTCGGCATTTCTATAGAATCCCGTGAACCGAATGGGATTGTCATTCTCCAGCTTGATTATCGAGTCAATGTGATTCTTTGGAATATGTTTGAACTTGACCTTATCCTTTCCTTCCACATCATGACCGGTCCACCACTTTTTCCGTTCGCGTTAACGATAAGCATCCTTCCATATTACACCTACTGCGAACATAGGAGAATTTATTAGCATTAATTTTTGTTTCACTAAGGAAGACTATATCAGGGTCATTAGCAACGAGCATTTGCTTTAATTCACGGATGTCATTTGGGTTACCAATCCGCAGCGGTTCAATGAAGAATCTTCATTGGTATTCTCCCCCACGAATCTTTTTCCTTTGAGGCGCTAAAGATGCTAGGACAAAGATAGAACTTATCCCTTTTTGACTCCCTCGAACCGTCAAGAAAAGAGCGAAACTTCACCCGTAAAGCTTAAGCGTGATGATCTTGAGCTTAGTCAAAACGACCAAGAAACCAAAACCAACGGAAAAGAAAAGCGGTGGGCTCTTTGAAAGCCAACCAGCCGACCCGAGGATTGATGCTCGAGCAAGCAAAGCGAACACCACCGCCCAGGAACCTAAAACATGCGAGATGGCACCCACCGGTGAAGCCCAGCTCCCAAGGAAAAGGCGAGAGGCACACCCAAGAAACAAACACAGTACAAAGGAAAAGCAGAGAAACCAAACTTTGCGAAAAACCCGAAACAAGCCAGCAAAATAAGCGAATCAGCAGGAAAACCCTCGTCGTCTGAAACCATGCGATATCTCGACATCCGAACAAGCAAAAAGACGATACGGAAAAGGCAACAACCCAACAAGATCAATAAAGAAAAACCTCACGCAAAAAAAGCGATCGACAATATAGATCACTAAGCGGGACACAAAATCGTAGAACCACTGCATGCATGAAACATGCAATTTATGCGTCGGAAATACAAAAAACCCCCACATCATGCGGATGCATAAAAAGAAACGAGGAAAAGGCGCGAAGAAAACCACCCGACCATAGTAGGGCCCCAATACCTAAACCAACAATCAAGCACCAAATTCAATAAACACAAAAACAAAACCAAATGAATAAAAAACCAAAGAAAAGTAAAAGCGGACAAAAGTCACCGTAAAGAAAAGCGGCTTCGGCAAAAGCGTCTTGTCGGACCGGGAACACCGCGAAGCCTATCGCATCAAAGTAAATGCCGTCGGCAACCATCAAAGCAAAGCGATAAAAAACTCATAAACAATCCACATAAACAAGCGAAACACACTCGAATCCACCCCACGCCATAACATTCAACTGAATAAGGCAGACACACACACGAAAACAAGAACAGAAATCGCCCAATTCTTGGAGAAAAACACGCGCGCTACGCTCTTGCTACAGGCGGCCTTTGCTACCGGCGCTACCGGCGACATTCATATGCAAAGCAGGGGACACTTTATGGTGCGGCAACCTGCACTGTGAGGGCCCAAAATTAGCTTTGGTGCTCGACCCTCCCGCATCCGATGCACCAAGGTGCGATCTTGCCGATGCTCCGACACATCAAAGGGGCGGTGGTGCCCGATGGCCCGCCTGCAGGATGGCTGCGCTACCGATAGTGTCTGAGGCTACTGCGAGCCAAAGGTGCGGGGCTCTCGTTGCAAAGGGAGGGGCGAGGGGCGATTCATTCATTGTTGGGTATCGGACATACAGCGGTATCAAATCCTACCTTTGGGACGATTCATTCATTATTGGGTACCGAACATGTAACGGTATCCGAATTCTACCTTTTGGGATTGGGGAGGGACTCGTTGCGCCGTTTGTGTATCCCGGGATGGCTCGCCGGATCATCGCCGGAATGGACCGTCGAACACTGCCGAACCTAACCGGTGGTGGGGGCACACGACGTCGGGCATCACGATGGGCATGGGCGATGCCTGGATAACCCCTGGCTGCTCAATATCACTTCCCCCCTAAAGAGCTAAAAAAACTTGGTCAATGTGCTACCAGTTGACATTCTTTTTTTTTTTGAAAAAAAAAGACCCGAAGGTCGACCTCAATTTATTGCATCACTTAAAATAACATCATGAATTTGAACAGGATAATCCATATCGAAATCCTTAATACAATTCAAAGCCTGAGCCCACTTACAAAGAGAATCAGCAACTTTATTACAACTACGCGGGGCCCAAGCAAAATGAAAACTATCACAAAAATCCAGAATTTTAATGTTCTCCCGAATGCTGTAGCCCATAGTGGATAAGTCATTACCAGCCTATTAAGCCTATTCACCAATTTGGTACAATCGGTTTCAAATTCCAACAAGCCGGTTCTGGGGCGCGCAAATTTGAAGCTCTCAACGGTAGCATGAAACTCAACCCATTCGGCTTGAACATTCTGCGCAACCATACCGGCCCGCCCGCCAAGGACAAAAGCCGTCGTGATCCCTCGCCACCAGCCCAAAACTCAGCGCCTACCGTTCGAAGGCGCATCAAAATTAATTTTAACAATCCCACGATCAAGCTTCTTCAACTTTTCTCCATAATCGGTTTAGGAAGCGGCTTATCCATGAAATTAAAATTGAAAATCCACTCAACACAATGACCCTTTCCCGTCCTCTAGCTTCCTCCTCCACACTGAAAAACTTTATTGTTCCTACTATTCCAAATATTCGAACCTTTGTAATAAAGTCGAGAAAGCTTTGGATCAAGTGTACGAGCCACATCCTCAAGCCAGTCCACACAACGGACATAGCTACCCTCAAGCAAGTTATTATTCAGGCCTCCATGAATCAGAACCGCTTTAGCACTAGGGCAGTCTCTCATAGCATGAAGCAGGTTCTCTCTAGCCAGCCCACATCTCGGACGATTCTTTGCTTTCTGCTCCCTACGAATCTGGAAATATTATAAATGCGTAGGAAGGATATAGTGCCCTAAGCATTGACAAAAATCTTTATCTTGGGAGAGTGCGGGTTTCCGCGATCTTCTAAATAAAATGGTGAGGACCAAGGCCCACATACTTCAAAGTCAACCGAGGTAGGCTAACTTGGTGAATAATATCCAAGGAGTTGTGGTACGGATCGGTCATCGTTAAGGCCATTATGAATAATGGGGATTTTGCAAATTTGGTCCCCAAGTCTTCACCGTAAATCTCAAGGCACAAAGCGTCCTTAACATGGCGGGGAGAATGGGCAAATAGCTTCGGGCCCATAGCAATGCATAAGCCACCCAAGAGATCTTTGCGATATAGGGAACTGGTCTTGGAGTCGTTGGCTACATTTTATGAGCACGGGCTTGACCGGCCGGAAAATCATCACCCGGCCACTAAGCGGCGTGATTGACCCACCACCATTGGTGAGTCATTGCGGGACTATCCGACCCCGTAAATGCGGGCCTTACCCACCTCGGGTTCGAGGGGCCGCGTCGAGGCGCGCGGATCTCTACCCTTAAAGAGCTAAAAAACTTCGTCAATCTGCTACGAGGCAACATTATTATATGCGAAGCAGGGACAATTTTCTTTAGCCCGCTTTCCGAACCACCGGGTGCCCTATTTGCTCGAGGCACTTTCGCATCAACGTCCTAGGTTGCGATGGTGGCGAGGCTCCCGCACATCAAGCACCAAGGTGCCAATCTTTTCGAGGCTCCCGCATCAAGGCACCAAGGTCTCGATGGTGCCGAGGCTCCGCACATCAAGCACCAAAGTGCCGATGGTGCGGGGCTCCCTGCGACCGAGGGCTTAGGTTGCCGATGGTGCCGAGGCTCCCGCACATCAAGCACCAAGGTGCCAATCTTTCGAGGCTCCCGCATCAAGGCACCAAGGTGCCGATGGTGCCGAGCTCCCGCACATCAAGCACCAAAGTCTGATGGTGCCGGGGCTCCCTTGCGACCGAGGGCCTAGGTTGTCGATGGTGCAGGGCTCCCGCATCAAGGGCCTAGGTGCCAATGGTGGCGAGGCTCCCGTCGACCAAGGGCCTGGAGTGCGGATGGTGGCGAGGCTCCCTTGCGACCAAGGGCCTAGGTGCTTGATGGTCGAGGCTCTCGCCGACCAAGGGCCTAGGTTGCGATGGTGCCGAGGCTCCGCATCAAGCACCAAGGTGCCGATGGTGCCGAGGCTCCCTTGCGACCAAGGGCCTAGAGTGCCGATGGTGCCGAGGCTCTCCACGACCAAGGGCCTAGTGTCACGGACTTAAGATTCTTGCCTCGAGAATCAAATGCGGCCTTAAGCGGTTTCTTACTCCAAAAGCCTAAGTCATTCTTCCACAAAGAAGGATTCAGCGAATTCCTCTCAAAACACAACTCAAGCGAAAGCAACTCAAAGCCAACAAGATGAAAGAAGAATGAGATAAGAACAAGCCGGGAAAATAAGAACACAAGAGAGAAAAGTTTGAGTGAATGCTCTCAAGGATTCTTCTTACTCAAAACTCAAGTGATTTACAATGAGGAAGAGGTCTCTTATTTATAGTTGAGCCTCTCCAAATCCAGCAGTACAAAATTAAGCACATCAATGGCTAAGATTAAAGGCACCTACCACCAAATATAAAATCATATCTTCTAAGATTACATATCTTATCTAAGATATGTAATCTTATAAAATAATATCTTGTAAGATCATGTTTCCATATTTGTCTAACTTGTAGATGGGCCTTCAATCTCTTCACATGTGGGCGGTCGATTGGGCCAAATGACCTCCTTCCTTCTTGATAGTTCACACAGATGTGTCATGGTTGCGGGCTCCATGTGCAACCCATGACATTCTCCCCACCAAATCTAGCGGCGCCCTCGTCGCGTCCTCCCGAATAGTCTCGATCTATCTTGTCTTGGAATTGCCACGGGGCTTGACGGGTTCCCAACTCGTCTCACTGTCAGGAATCCCTTCCATCGGACTAAGTATTCACGCCCGCGATCGGTAGTACTACGTCGACCACGATCCGCTTCAATGTTCTCGACCTCTCGATCATGGCGACTTTTACCCCCATTGGTGCTCGTTCGGACTTGCTTTGATTTGGGTCTTCTCCATCTTCATGGAATGGCTTAAGCATACTCACATGGAATCTTGGATGGACTTTAAACTTTTCGAACAACTCAAGCTTGTAGGCCACCTTGCCTACCTTCTTCACAATTCGAAATGGCCCCTCATACCGCGAGCGAGTCCTTTGTGTAACCCATCATGTCATAAAATCGGTGTAGTTTGGCAAGCTGGGTCACCAACTTGAAATTGCCGTCCCTTGATTTGATCCGCCCATTTCTTGTTGCGCTTACTTGCCTTATGTAGACAAGCTCTAGCTAGATCGTTTTGCTCTTGCCAATCCTTCGCCGTCGATAAGCTGCTTTGGATTGATCCCATATACGAGTTACAAGCATTGGGTGTAGCGGTATTGCCCGTCACTATCTCAAGCGGACTACGGTTCGTTGCCCACTTCATTATAAGTTATCTGGCGGGCCACATCCAACAACTTTGGCCAATCCTTTTGTGTTGCACTTACATAGTCTTAGAAGATATGTCTCCAACAATGCATTCACTCGTTCGGTTTGCCCATCAGTTTGGGGATGCATGCTAGTGGAAAAGTTTAAGTCTGAGCCCATTAATTTGAACAACTCTGTCCAAAATCGACCCGTGAATCGCCCATCTCGATCGCGATGATGGTGAGGGTACCCCCAATACTTCACGACATGCTTAAGGAATAAGCGGTTGCCTCCTCGATGGGACACTCCTTGATTGCGGGGATGAAAGTTGCATACTTCGAAAACCTATCCACCACAACAAAAATACTCGCGAATCCATTGGATTTAGGCAAACCTGTGATAAAGTCCATGGACAAACTCTCTCATGGGCGCTCGGAATGAGCAGCGGTTGTAACAAACTGCGGGGCTTTCAACTCAACCTTATCTTGTTGGCATATTAAACAAGTTTTCACATAGGTCTCCACATCATCACCCATGTGAGGCCAATAAAATCGATCCTCCATGAGCCAAGGTGCGGTGTGCCGGGATGGCCACCTATTTTGAATCATGACATTCCTTCATGACTTCTCTTCGTAAATTCCCATGTTGATGCACATATAGACGTCGCCCATGAGTGTATAGCAATTCTCCCTCGAGCCAAAATCGCCTTGTCTTTCCATCTCTAGCAAGCTCCATGATTTTTGGCAGTGGGATCATGGGACGATCCTTCTTGAATCTTGCTCTAATAAGGGACTCTCGGGTTGGCTTATCGTTGCAAATTCCATTTTTCGACTAAGTGCATCGGCCACAATGTTGGCACTCCCGGCTTGTATTCCATGCTAAAATCAAACTTTGCTAGGAAAACACCTTAGCGAGCACCTTGGGGACAACTTTTACAGGTTAAGAAATAGCTATTTGCAACATTATCGATGAATACCACAAGCACGGAACCCGGTAAATAGTGTCTCCATGTGCGTAAACAATGCACCTGCCGTCATCTCTTTTTCTTGGACCGTGTATCTACTGTTGGTCTCGTTAAGCTTCGACTCTCGAAAGCAATCGGATCCCATCTTGCATCAACACCCTCAATCGCATACTCTGAAGCATCATGCGTACCTCATCGCCTTTGAAAAATTTGGCAATCTGATGCAGGCTCACTTGTCATCGCTTGCTTCACTTGGTTGAAGGCTTTCTTACTTTGAGGTCCCAATCCCACACTTTGCCCTTTTCAGCGGTCGAGTCAAAGTGCGATGATCTTGGAATAGCCTTCAATGAAGCGGCGGTAGTAATTTGCTAATCAAGGAAAGACCGCAACTCCGTCACCTTGGTTGGTGGCTCCCAATCGGCAATTGCTCGAACTTTATTTTCATCCATTGAATCGTGCCACCTCCATAATATGGCACGGAAATGGCACTTCTCGTTGGGAAAAGGAGCATTTCTCCTTTTGACATATAGCTCATTTTTAAGTAGAGTTTGGAACACCTCCCCAAATGTCCCACATGCTCTTGACGTTTTACTATACACCACAAAATCGTCAAGATAAACAACCACAAAGCGATCCAAGAAAGGTTGTAATACCTTATTCATTAGGAGTCGAGAATATGGTAGGAGCATTTGTCAACCCGAGCGGCATCACCAAGAACTCAAAGGACCCATACCTAGTTACAGTTTGTCTTGGGCTCATCCTTGACTATTCTCACTTGGTGGTACCCGATCATAAATCCAACTTAGTAAACCATCTCGCTACCAAGTTGATCGAACAAATCTGCAATAAGGCGAATGGGATACTGTTTTTATAGTGATTTTGTTTAAGGCCTTGTAGTCGATGCACATTCTCAAAGATCCATCATGCTTCTTTTGAAATAACACGGGTGCACGAATGGGGCTTTAGATGGTCTAATGAACCCGACATCTAAAAGCTCTATCAAGCGCTTCCATAATTCCTCTAGTTAAATTGGAGCCATCCGATATGGTGCCCTTCTTTGGCGGTTCGATGTTGAGCAACGACTCAATCTTGTGGTCCACCTCCCTCTTTGGTGGCAATCTTTTGGGCAACTCCATGGGCATTACATCTTGAAATGACTTTGTAACCGTTCCACTTCCTTTGGAATTTCCCCTCAAATTTATCATCCATATTGTCTCTCAAGGTAGCTAGATGCGAGACTTCATTTGACGGACTCTTTTGGCAAATTGAATTGCCGACAAGGTTTTCCCTCCATGCTTCCCTTCCTTTTCATTCTCACCATATATCGTTGGTTTGCATCGGAGATTGTCATATAATTCTCGGAAGGGTGAATATCGCATTAAGCACATCAAGTAAACTTAATCCAACTACAAAATCGTAATCATCAAGTGGGATTACCTTAATGGTCGCTTTGCCGCCCACTCGCCAAGTTTGAGTTCTACCCTTTTGCCACTCTGTTATGGGAATGCTTTACGAATTCACCGTTTTGATTAGTCCGAATCTTCCTCAATTCTAAGGCCAAGTTCCTTTGCCATTTCTTTGGACATGAATAAATCGGATGCACCGGTATCAACAAGTGCATTCAATCTTACTGACTACGATGATGTCCACAAACATCAACCCATTGCTTAACTTCTCTTTGACACCTCCTAATATCGAATTAAGGCTTTTGGTGTCATCTTGACTTCTCGCGTGCCTCCATGGCATTAAAAGCGGCTCTCTTTGAATGAACACTTATTCTATGTGGGCCTTGGCAAAAGCACTTCATTGGTCCTTTTCTATCCCAAGGTTTACCTTGACTAGACTTTAGGGCCTTCGTCATTCTTTTCCCCTTGATCCTTGTCTCCCCCACCATTGCCTTTGGGTCTCAACTTGGGTTTGAAAGAATCATTATTATCAAACTTTCTACCCCCAACATCATAGAAATTTTCTACCTTCGCCATAGCTTCGGTCAATTCGGTGATATCTAGGCGACGCAACTCTTGCTTGGCCCACATTTTAAACCATCCTCGAACCAATAGAATGCTTCTTTCTCATTCAAGTCGAGATCTGAAGCATCAACTCATTGAATTCGAACATAATCTCGAGCGATTGCCTTGTTGCGTGGCCGACGCAACAACACGAGCCTCCTTTCGGCATGTTGTGGATAAAGCGCTTCTTCAACTCTCTTTGGAACTCCTCCCAAGTTCAATGGTGGTTCCTCCACGTTTCTCATCAAGTGGACCAGCGTCTCCACCACAAGAGAGCAACATCGAGAAAAGTAAATTGAGCGGTGTTTACCTTGGTGGCATCATCCTCAATGCCAATTGCTCGAAAATATTGCTCCAATTCCCACGAAAGTTGTCCACTTCTCTTGCGGACCTAATCCTTGAACTTCTCGGGTTTTGGAACATCCACATGGCGTTGCTTGGTCCGAAGCCAACATCCACTTTCGAGGCGACCTTACAGTTCTGAGCTCCCCTTAAGCTCAACAATCTCTTCCTTCATGGCAGTCAGTAGGGCCTCAAGAGCTTCGTCCCTCCCTGTCAATTTGTCCGAAGTGGATCTGAGGGAGTCCAACACAAACTCCTTGCTATATTCCTCGGTTCCTCCATACGGGTTAGGACCACTTGAGTGTCTCCTTCATGTCACCAACGGACTCCTCGAGATTAACCACTCGAATTTCCAAGCTCGACAACATATCCCTCGATCGACTAGCCTTTCTAGCCCTCCACGGGTCTCCATTGGCTCATTCGATCAACAACTTCTTTCGACATATCTCAAAAGTGCTTTCGAACTAGCTCGATACCAAGCATCACGGACTTAAGATTCTTGCCTCGAGAATCCGTGCGGCCTTAAGCGGTTTCTTACTCCAAAACGCCTAAGTCATTAACTTCCACAAAGAAGGATTCAACGAATTCCTCCCAAAACACAACTCAAGCGAAAGCAACTCAAAGCCAACAAGATGAAAGAAGAATGAGATAAGAACAAGCCAGGGAAAATAAGAACACAAGAGAGAAAAGTTTGAGTGAATGCTCTCAAGGATTCTTCTTACTCAAAACTCAAGTGATTTACAATGAGGGAAGAGGTCTCTTATTTATAGTTGAGCCTCTCCAAATCCAACAGTACAAAATTAAGCACATCAATGGCTAAGATTAAAAGGCACCTACCACCAAATATAAAATCATATCTTCTAAGATTACATATCTTATCTAAGATATGTAATCTTATAAAATAATATCTTGTAAGATCATGTTTCCATATTTGTCTAACTTGTAGATGGGCCTTCAATCTCTTCAAGCAACGGGCCGGTCCGATTGGGCCAAATGACCTCCTTCCTTCTTGATAGTTCACACAGATGTGTCATGGTTGCGGGCTCCCATGTGCAACCCATGACACTAGGTTGCCGATGGTGGCCGAAGCTCCTACATGACCGGGGCCTAGGTGCGATGGTGGCGAGGCTCACGCGACCAGCGCCTAGGTTGCCGATGGTGGCGAGGCTCCCTTGCGACCAAGGGCCTGGGTTCCGATGGTGCCCGAGGCTCTCATGCGACTAAGGGCCTGGGTTCTGATGGTGCCCGAGGCTCTCGCACGACCAGGACCTAGGTTGTCGATGGTGCCGAGGCTCTCGCCGCGACGAAGGGTCTAGGTGCCGATGGTGCCGAGGCTCCCTTGCGACAAGCGTCCTAGGTTGCGATGGCGTCAAAGGCTCCAAGCCGTCCAGCGACAATGTCTGCGATGCTCCCTTTTATCGGCGTCCTAGGTTACCAAGGGTGCACGATGCTCCGGCGCGACCAAGGGCCCAAGGTGCGGGAGGATCTTGTTCCAAAGGGAGGGGCGGGATGATTCAAAGGGAGGGACACAGGGGAGGGGCCAGGGCGACTTGTAACCGTTTCGATATTCCGGGATGGCTCGCGGAACCTTGGGAACCTAACCGTGATTAGGGGCACCGACGTGCTGGGCATGAAATGGGCGTGGGCGGTGCCTGGACAACCTGATCGCCTCAATATCACCTCCCCTAAAGAGCTAAAAAACTTGGTCAATGTGCTGCAGGAGACATTCATGTATGCAAGCAGGGACACTTTATGGTGCCGGCAACCGCACCAGCAGGGGGCCCAAAATTAGCTTTGGTGCTCGACCCTCCCGCATCCGATGCACCAAGGTGTCGATCTTTGCCCGATGCTCCGACACATCAAAGGGACGATGGTGCCGATGGCCCCGCACCAGGATGCTTTACTGCTGCCGATAGTGTCTGAGGCTACAGCGGGGCCAAAGGTGCTGGGGCTCTCGTTGCAAAGGGAGGCGAGGGCGATTCATTCATTGTTGGGTATCGGACATGCAGCGGTATCCGAATCCTACCTTTGGGACGATTCATTCATTATTGGGTACCGAACATGTAGCGGTATCCGAATTCTACCTTTGGGATTGGGGAGGGACTCGTTCTTGCCGTTTGTGTATCCGGGATGGCTCATGGGATCATCAGCGGGATGGATCGTCGAACACCGGGAACCTAACCGGTGGTGGGGAACACCGGCGTCCGGGCATCACGATGGGCATGGGCGATTACTGGATAACCCCAGGCTTCTCAATATCACTTCCCCCTAAAGAGCTAAAAAACTTGGTCAATGTGCTGCGGTTGACATTCATGTATGCAAGCAGGGGCGGAGTTTCGGATGTAAAAGCGAGGACACTTTTTCATTAGCGCTCCGTAGATTCGAGGCACCAAGGTGCGATGTTGCCGATGACCCTCACCACGGGATGGCCTACGTTGCGGATGTTGCAGAGGCTCCGTACATGCACGAAATGGGGGCAAGTTTTTTTTTACGCCACTTACATAGTATTTTTAATTGAAAATTTTTACATTGGCCCAAAAGAAATACAAGCCGAATGAAATATGGCATGATGGCACGGTAGATAATTGAACAAGTGCGGGCCGTCAGCGATTGAGGCTCGCTTTTCACCACCACGGCCCCGTTGTGCGATGTTTCGAAGCGGCGGCTAAGTGTTTAACAGAAATTTTTACATTGGCCCAAAACAAATACAAAAGTATGGCATGGCATGGCATGGCATGATGCAACGCAATGAAAAATTGAACAAGTGCCGGGCCGCCAACACTTGGGAGCTCGCACCCGCACCACCACGGCCCCCGTTGTGCCATGTTTCCGAAGCGGCGCGGCCAAGTGTTTAACTAACTCCTTACACACTAAGTCCCCCACTTGGGGACCCCAGGGTCGGGACGTGCAAAAGAACAAGGGTGGATCGGAAGGGAGATGGGGGAGGGACGAATCGAAGCGACAAAGGGCTGAATCTCAGTGGATCGTGGCAGCAAGGCCACTCGCCGCCACAATACCCGTCGGCGTATTTAAGTAAATGCGCAAAGGATTCTACTCGCCGCTCGGTGGGAATTACGCTCAAGGAGGCGCCGCGACTTATGCGCGCGGTCGGCTGCACCTCGACCGTGCCCTTGGGGCCAAAGGCCCCTGCGGAGTCGGCAATCGAGGCGGCGGCGCGTCGTCGCTTCTAGCCGGATTCGACTTAGGCGTTGGTCATAATCCGGTATACGGTAACCGCGCCGCGGCTTTTCAACCAAAGCGCGATGACCAATTGTGCCAATCAGCGGTTCCTCTCGTACTAGGTTGAATTACTATTGCGGCGCGGCCATCGATGAGGTAAAACTAACTTTGTCTCACGACGGTCTAAACCCGACTCACGTTCCCTATTGGTGGGTGAACAATCCAACACTTGGTGAATTACGCTTCACAATGATAGGAAGAGCCGACATCGAAGGATCAAAAAGCAACGTCGCTATGAGCGGCTTGGCGCCACAAGCGATTATCCACATGGTAACTTTTTGACACCTCTAGCTTCAAATTCGAAGGTCTAAAGGATCGATAGGCCACGCTTTCACGGTTCGTATTCGTCTGGAATCGAGAATCAAGCGAGCTTTTACCCTTTTGTTCCACGAGATTTACATTCTCGTTGAGCTCATCTTAGGACACTGCGTTATCTTTTAACGGATGTGCATGACCAAACTCCCACGGCAATGTCTTCCACGGATCGGTAGGCGAAGGTGACCTTGGGTCCAAAAGAGGGGCGTGCCCTCTCCGATTGACGGAATAAGTAAAATAACGTTAAAAGTAGTGGTATTTCAATTTACTTTGAGCTCCCACTTATACTACACCTCTCAAGTCATTTCACAAAGTCGGACTAGAGTCAAGCTCAACGAGGTCTTCTTTCCCGGCGATTACGCCAAGCCCGTTCCTTAGGCGTGGTTTATTGGATAGTGAAGCGAGGGCGATGGGAATCTCGTTAATCCATTCATGCGTCACTAATTAGATGGCGAGGCATTTGGCTACTGTAAGAGAGTCATAGTTACTCCGCCGTTTACCCGTGCTTGGTTGAATTTCTTCACTTTGACATTGAGCCTTTGGCGAAATCACATTGCGTGAGCATCGCGAGACCATCGCAATGCTTTGTTTTAATTAAGCGATCAGATTCCCTTGTCGTACCGATTCTGGTCATTGTTCGTCACCGGGAAGGCCCAGAAGGCCGTTCGATCAAATCCCCGGCCCGCGCGGTGACCCA
This sequence comes from Gossypium herbaceum, assembly GCA_025502765.1. NCBI lineage: Eukaryota > Viridiplantae > Streptophyta > Magnoliopsida > Malvales > Malvaceae > Gossypium > Gossypium herbaceum. The sequence continues at coordinate 89,301,134 of CP106693.1, read as the reverse complement.
CTCTCGCCGTGAGCGACTCTAGCGATGCCGGCGGTGTGGGTTGGGGCTGGGACCCGTGCCCGACCCTCGAGCCAATCCTTTTCGAGTCACGGATCCATTTGCCTACTTCCCTTGCCTACATTGTTCCATTGACGGTATTTCACCTTGGAACTGATGCGGTTATGAAATCGGCCAAGGCGCGGGCGGCTTTTCGGTCCTCCGTATTTTCAAGGGCAGCGGGGGCCTGCCGGACACCACGCGGACGTGCGGTGCTCTTCCGACCTTGGACCCTACCTTTGGTGGCCGTTTCCGAGGTGGGCGGTAGTTAAGCGAAAAGATAACTCTTCTCGAGGCCCCTTGGCGTCTCGGACTCCCTAAAGTTGCCGTCGGCCGCGCGTCCGGTTCGAATTTTAACGATTCCTTTCGAGCTCACGCTGAGCAGCGCTATCGGACGAGCTTCCCGTCTCTTAGGATCGACTAACCCATGTGCAAGTGCCGTTCACATGGAACCTTTCCCCTCTTGACCTTCAAAGTTCTCATTTGAATATTTGCTACTACCAAAGATCTGCACCGGCGGCGCTCCATGGGGAACTCGCGCCCGGGTTTTCGGCGACCACCTCGCCCTCCTACTCATCGGGGCTGGCTCTTGCCCGGCACGGCGGAGTATAGGTCACGCTTAAGCGCCATCCATTTCGGGGCTAGTTAATTGGCGGTGAGTTGTTACACACTCCTTAGCGGATTTCGACTTCCATGACCACCGTCCTGTTGTCTTAATCGACCAACACCCTTTGTGGGTTCTAGGTTAGCCTTGATTGGGCATCGTAACCCGGCTTCCGGTTCATCCCGCATCGCCCGATTACGCTTACCAAAATGGCCCACTTGGAGCTCTCGATTCCGTGGTGCGGCTCAGCAAGCGACCGCCGTCCTACCTATTTAAAGTTTAAGAATAGGTCGAGGGCATTGCGCCCCGATGCCTCTAATCATTGGCTTTGCCGATAGAACTTCGCTAAGGGCTCCAACTATCACGAGGAAACTTGGAGGAACCGGCTACTAGGCAGTTCGATTAGTCTTCGCCCTATACCCAAGTCAGACGAGCGATTTGCACGTCGATGTCGCTGCGGGCCTCCACGAGTTTCCTCAAGCCGCCCCTTCGAGCATAGTTCACCATCTTCGGGTCCCGACGGTATGCTCTCCTCGAACCCTTCTCGGAAGATCAAGGTCGGTCGGTGGTGCACCGTGAGGATCCCGCCAATCAACTTTCTTGCGCCTTACAGGTTTTCCGGCCGTTGACTTCGCACATGTCGAGACTCCTTGGTCCGTGTTTCAAGGCGGGCGAATAGAAACCATGAGCCGGCGCCGGAACGCAGTGCGAAGCTGCGCCGAGCAGCGCGTCTTTGATCCCACGATCGGCGGCAGCGTCTCCTGGCGTATCAAGGCGGGCTTGGGCGCCGCCCACGACCAGCGTCGGTCCACGCCCGAGCGTCGGCGGACCGGCTCTCGCCATTCCACATCCGGCCAAGGCGCGCCAGCGGCCCCATCCGCTTCCCTCCGATAATTTCAAGCACTCTTTGACTCTCTTTTCAAAGTCCTTTTCATCTTTCCCTCGCGGTACTTGTTACGCTATCGGTCTCTCGCCGTATTTAGCCTTGGGCGGAATTTACCGCCCGATTAAGTGCATTCCCAAACAACCCGACTTCGTGAAACGGTAACCGTGGTGCCACGGGGTCCGAACGCGACAGGGCTCTCACCCTCTCCGGCGCCCCTTTCCAAGGGACTTGGGCCGGTCCGCCCGTGAGGCCTTCTCAGGACTATAATTCAAGCGCCGGTGGCGTCCGATTCTCAAGTTGGGCTTTTCGGTTATTCGCCGTTACTAGGGAATCTGGTAAGTTTATTTTCCTCCGCTTATTGATATGCTTAAACTTCGGTGGGTAATCCCTTTGACACAGAATCGCGATGCGATGCGAAAGGGTTTAAGGGTCTCGATCGGCGAGCGCGACGACTCGACGAGGTTTGCTTGCAACATTACCACCGTCGTCGCGGCGATTATGTCGTCGAGGACTCAATTTAGGCCAACCGATGGTTGTGGCGCGCGGGAGGCCAATTTCCGTCAGCGGTCCAAGCGAGTCGAGGATCGGGGTTAGATAGAAGCGACGATCGTGACACCAGGCGGGCGTGCCCTCGCCCTAATGGCTTGGGCGCAACGAGTTCAAAGACTCGATGGTTCACGGGATTACGCAATTCACACCAAGTATCGCATTTATTTCGTTCTTCATCGATGTGAGGCCGAGATATCCATTGCGAGAGTCGTTCTATAGACTTTGCGACAAAAGAACAACATCAAAACGCGACGACACATGAGCGGTGCGGCGACAAGAGATGTGTCCCTTTCATTTCTATTCCTTGCACGATTATGCTTGCGGGGTTTGTTCGTTTTGCATCGAAGAAGTTGATCGACATCTCACCCCACCCAATGGGCGAAAGGGATGACAAGACCGGCGCTCCGACAGCGGGGGTGGGGCGAACAACGATGCACCGCACCACCTCCGATGTTGTATACAACGCGTTCACGGGTCGTTACGCTAAGCGAGTTTCGACAATGCCGCGAGTTCACCTCTGAAACCTTATTCGACTTCTCCTTCCTCTAAATGATAAGGTTCGATGGACTTTTCGCGACGTCGCGGGCGTGAACCGCCCACGTCGCCGCGATCCGAACACTTCACGGACCATTCAATCGGTAGGAAGCGATGGGCGGTGTGTACAAAGGCGGGGGCGTAGTCAGCGAGCGATGACTCGCGCTACTAGGAATTCCTCGTTGAAGACCAACAATTGCAATGATCTATCCCCATCACGATGAAATTTCAAAGATTACGGGCACTGTCGGCCAAGGCTATGAACTCGTTGAATACATCGATGTAGCGGCGCTGCGACCGAACATCTAAGGGCATCACGGACTGTTATTGCCTCAAACTTCCGTGGCCTAAAGGCCATAGTCCCTCTAAAGCTAGCCACGAAGGATCACCTCCGTGTAGCTAGTTAGCGGTGAGGTCTCGTTAGTTAGCAGATTAACGGACAAATCGCTCCACCAACTAAGAGCGGCCATGCACCACCACCCATAGAATCAAGAAAGAGCTCTCGGTCATCAATCCTTACTATATACGGACACAGTAAGTTTCCCGTGTTGAGTCAAATTAAGCCGCGAGCTCCACTCCTGATGGTGCCCTTAGTCAATTCCTTTAAGTTTCACCTTGCGACCATACTCCCCGGAACCCAAAGACTTTGATTTCTCATATGGTCTTTGGCGGAATCCTAAAAGCAACATCCGCGATCCTGGTTGAGACTAGGGCGGTGTCGATCGTCTTGAGCCCCCAACTTTCGTTCTTGATTAATGAAAACATCCTTGGCAAATGCTTTCGCAGTTGTTAGTCTTTCATAAATCCAAAATTTCACCTCGACTATGAAATATGAATGCCCCATTGTCCTGTTAATCATTACTCCGATCCGAAGGCCAACACAATAGGATCGAAATCCTATGATGTTATCCCATGCTAATGTATACAAGCGTAGGCTGCTTTGAGCACTCTAATTTCTTCAAAATACTTGTTGGGAGGAACGACCCGACCAATTAAGGCGGGGCGCATCAAGCGAGTGAGGGACGAAGCGGCCCAGTGCTCACCGTGTGGTGGACGGTGACCCACCCTAAGTCCAACTACGAGCTTTTAAGCGCAACAACTTAAATATCTGTTGTTGGGCTGGAATTACATGCATTTCTTGGCACAGGACTTGCCCTCAATGGATCCTCGTTAAGGGATTTAGATTGTACTCATTCAATTACGAAATCATAGAGCCGGTATTGTTATTTATTGTCACTACCTCCCGTGTCGGGATTGGGTAATTTGCGCTTTCTTGCCTTCCTTGGATGTGGTAGCCGTTTCTCGGGCTCCCTCTTGAATCGAACCCTAATTCTCGTCATCCGTCACCACCATAGTAGGCCACTATCCTACCATCGAAAGTTGATAGGGCGAAATTTGAATGATCGTCGCCGGCACAAAGGCCGTGCGATCCGTCGAGTTATCATGAATCATCGAACAGCGAGCAAAGCCGCATCGACCTTTTATCTAATAAATGCATCCCTTCGAAGTCGGGGTTTGTTGCGTATTAGCTCTAAATTACTACGGTTATCAGGTAGCAAATACTATCAAACAAACTATAAGCGATTTAATGAGCCATTCGCGGTTTCACGATCGAATTTGTTCATACTTACACATGCATGGCTTAATCTTTGAGACAAGCATATGACTCTTGGCGGGATCAACGGTAGCATTCCTCGCGGCGTCGACCTTTGCATGGCTCTCAACATGCGGCGTGAGCAACGAAGAGGCCATAACGAGCACGAGCATCGTCCGTGTCAAGAGACAAAATGCATAGGCATCGAGACAAGGGCCTAAACCCTACTCTCAAAAATATTTTCCGCATCAAAAGCGAGAGCGAGCACGGTGCCGGCGAGGCCACACCGATTTAAGGGGCACACTCGGGACCTGAGGCACGATTGTGGTCCACCACGCACCCAAAGGGCACGAGATGGAGAAGGGGCGGCAACACATCAATAATTTCATCGGCTTGGAGTGCATAACACGGGATCGATCGCATCCCACAGGTTCAATTAGAACAAGGGAGTTAATGAAGAGGAGTGTGGCTCGACGGTTCGATCACGGGTAGCATGGAGCACCGCCAATACACAACACCAAAACACCACTCATATGCCCATTGCGTACTAGTGGTAGCACCCACCTGCCGGCCAACAACCCACCCAACCAATGTATTGGTAGGGGCGGAAGGAACAATGAAGCGAGGCACACCACAAGCGGCAGCACGAGAACTACGAGGACAAAATCCCATTGGGACTTGGTCAAGCGCCCCAGGTGAGCCGTTGCCGTCAAAGGACTTGATATTGGGGTCACAGGCGACTTGAATGCGAGGCAAGGCCAAAGGCGCCGATGGGTCGCCGACTTGGAAGGCACAAGGCGTCCTTAACATGGCGGGGAGAATGGGCAAGCCAGCTCGAGCCCATAGCAATGCATAAGCCACCCCAGCAGATCTTTGCCGATATAGGGACACGGTCTTGGAGTCGTTGGGTACATTTCTATGGACGCGGGCTTGACCAACGAGAAAATCATCACCCGGCCACTAAGCGGACGATTGACCCTGCCGTTGGTGAGTCATTGCGACACTATCCGACCCAAGTGTGCTGGACGCACCCCACCTCGGGTTGGGGGGACCCTGACGAAGCGTGGATCTCTACCCTTAAAGAGCTAAAAAACCGTCAATCTGCTGCGAGCAACATTCAGTATGTCTAAAGCGGGGACACTTTTCTTTAGCCCTTTGTCCAGAGCCACCGGGGTGCCCTATTTGCTCGAGGCACTGCACATCAATGTCCTAGGTTGCCGATGGTGTCAAGGCTCCCGCACATCTAAGCACCAAGGTGACAATCTTTGCTCGAGGCTCCGCACATCCAAGGCACCAAGGTGCCGATGGTGCCGAGGCTCCCGCACGACGAAGGGCCGAGGTTCTGGATGGTGTTCGAGGCTCCCGCACATCAAGCACCAAAGTGTCGATGGTGCCCGAGGCTCCCGCGACATGGGGCCTAGGTTGCCGATGGTGCCCGAGGCTCCCGCACATCAAGGGCCTAGGTGCCGATGGTGGCGAGGCTCCCTTGCGACCAAGGGCCTAGGTGCCGATGGTCCGAGGCTCTCGCACAACTAAGGGCCTAGGTTGCCGATGGTGCAGGGCTCACTTGCGACCGGGGGCCTAGGTTGCCGATGGTGCCGAGGCTCCGCACATCAAGCACCAAGGTGCCGATGGTGCCGAGGCTCCCGCGACCAAGGGCCTAGGTGCCGATGGTGCCCGAGGCTCTCGCCGACCAAGGGCCTAGGTTGCCGATGGTGCCGAGGCTCCCGCGACCGGGGGCCTAGGTTGCCGATGGTGCCGAGGCTCCCGCACATCAAGCACCAAGGTGCCGATGGTGCCGAGGCTCCCGCCGACAAGCGTCCTAGGTTGCCGATGGCGTCAAGGCTCCGGCCGTCAGCGACAATGTGCCGATGCTCCGTACCATCAACGTCCTAGGTTACCAAGGGTGCTGATGCTCAAGCGACCAAGGGCCCAAGGTGCGGAGGATCTTGTTCCAAAGGGAGGGACACAGGGAGGGGCTGGGACGACTTGTAACCGTTTTCGATATTGCAGGATGGCTCACCGAACACCGCCAGGATGGATCGCCGAAACACCGCCGAGAACCTAACCGTGATGGGGGCACCGACGTCTGGGCATGAAATGGGCGTGGGCGATGCCTAGACAACCTGATAGCCTCAATATCACCTCCCCTAAAGAGCTAAAAAACTTGGTCAATGTGCTGCAGGCGACATTCTTTTTTTGAAGAAAAAGCGACCCAAGGTCTACCTCATTTTATAGCATCTTTAAGAATAATATTATGGATATCAAAGGATAATCCATATCAAAATACACATCACACTTATTAAGTAATTGCTAATTTACACAAAAATCAGCTCTGATATTTCTATTACGATTTATCCAAATAATTTGGACGAAAGAAAATTTTAAAAGCTTCACACTCTTGTATCTGTTGGCCCAAGATGGTAATATCCTGCGTCCTCTTATTGACTTTGTTCACCAATACTGTATTGTCGATTCGAATAAAATTGGGTCAAATTTAATTTTTCGGCTAACCTTATTCCTTCTTTAAACGCCTCCAGCTCAGCCCAACCAACGTCCAAAGTTTCTTCTATGAATTTATAGCAGCCCCCCAGGACAAAACCGTCGTGGTCTCTAGCAATTGCGCCAACTCCACTGCATCCTTTCGAAACCGCAGCGTCAACATTCACTTTGATATAGCCATTGGGAGGCTTTTCCCAGCTCTCGTTCGTCTGAATTGAGGAGTAGACCGGAGGTTCAGTGAAGTTAAAGATTCTAAAATCCTTACTTAAAGTACTTGCCCTTTCCCAAATCATCACCGCGGCATCCATCTTTCCATTAAAAACCATATTGTTCCTATCATTCCAGCTGTTCCAAAGAAGGGTTAAGAAGTCAGCAGCAGCTTTCTTATCGAGCTCACGAAACACATCTTCAAGCCAGTCGATACAGTTAATGTAATCCCCTTCCAGCAATCTATTATTTAAACTTCCAGCGACAAGGACTTCACGAGCCTTGGAGCAGTCTTTCAGTGTATGAATCAGCGTCTCTTCTCGGCGTTGGCATCTCGGACAGGTATTATTGAACCCCTGGCGAATACGAGCAATATTATCAAAAGTTGGGAGGATATTGTGACCAATTCTCCAGCTAAAAATTTTAATCTTTGGGAGCAGCTGTAATTTCCATATGGAGCGCCCAAAAAATCTATGGGGACCGTAACCAACTTTCTTAAGAATCATTCAGGAGTACGCCGATTTGGTAGTATAAATGCCGTGCGGGTTTTGAATCCACGTCCTGGTATCTTTGATGCCATTATGAAAAATGGGCAAATTGCAAATGCAGTCCCCCAAAGTATCACCATAAATCTCAACCACCCTCTCCCGTTTCCACCTCCTGTTTTCATGGTCCCACAAATCTTTGACCTTTCTTTCATTATTAGCAAAAGGAGACCGACACACCGACTCTCCTATAATGCCTTCAACCCCCCAATGGTCCCGTCTAAGATCAATCTTATTTCCATCGCCCACGTGCCATATAAAACCGTCTTTTAGCGCATCAACCGCCTTGGCTATGCTCTTCCAAGTGAAAGATGGCTTATCACTCTGTTTGTATCTAAACACGTCCCCATCCGGGAAATACTTGGCACTTAACAATTTGAAGCATAACGTGTCCTGTTGGGTCATAAGCCTCCAAACCTGTCTGCCAAGTAGAGCCAAATTAAACAGATGTAAATCTCTAAAGCCCATGCCTCCCATTCCCTTCGGATAACATAATTTTTCCCAGGTCATCATTGCCCACCCCCGTGCTTTGTCTTTATTATTCCACCACATCCGTCCCAGTTTCGAATGAAGGTCTTCGATAATGCCTTTAGGGGCCAGAAAAACAGAGAAAGCATACGTTGGAATAGCTTGAACAATGGCTTTGATAAAAACCTCTTTCCCTCCGTAAGATAATAAACGTTTTGACCAGCTATTAATTCTGCAATTGCAACGATTAAGAATGTTAGTAAAAGCTAATGATTTTTCTACTAACAGTGTAGCGGTAGCCTAAGTAACTATCTAGCTTATCAACAATCGCATGCCAAGCATGGAGCTAAATAGTTGCCTTTGGGCCAGCAGATATTCGGGCTAAACATAATCATAGATTTATCTTTATTAACCTCTTGACCGAATCACAATTGAAGTTTGAAATAATATTCACAATTTCCTCCACATCCCTTTTTATTTGAATAAAAGGAGTGCATCATCGGAAAAAAAGGTGATTAATCTGAGGCCCATTTATGCTAGCCAATTCCCTTAAGCACATTGTTTTTTTGAGCATGAATTAACATTTTTGAAAACGCTTCCATGCAAAATAAAAAAAGGTAAGGAGAGAGAGGATCCCCTTGTCTTAAGCCTCTTTCCGGTACAATCGTCTCGGAGAGGGTAGAATTGCATTTGACAACATAACGGACCGACCGAACGCATCTCATTATTTTAGTCACCCATTCATTTGCGTAGCCCATTTTCTTCATCACCTCTTCAATAAATTGCCACTCCACTCGATCGTACGCTTTGCTCATATCGAGCTTAATTACGAACCCCTTGTTTGGCCCATTCTTTGTACTTTGGAGATAATGGACTAACTCATGGGCAATTAAAATGTTGTCGTGGATCATCCTCCCCGGAACAAAAGCGCTCTGATTTTGGCTAATGCATGACGGGAGTGTTTCCTTCAGGCGATTTGCGAGCACCTTGGCAACGATTTTATACACCACCCTACAAAGACTGATCGGCCTAAAATTAGTCATATCCACCGGCTCTTTAATTTTAGGGATTAAAACAATAATAGTATCATTTATACACTCCACATTTTTAACACCCCTAAGAATATCATGACACAGCTTAATAATATCTTCCCCACCACTTCGATTTTCTTTAAAAAATTCCCAAACAAATTTGGTGAGCGCTTCCTTAATTTCGTTTTAGTAAAGTCCTTGACAATCATCATTTTCTTCACACATGTCTGACTCTCAACATAATCAAGGTTTATCATAGTATTAGAATTTAAATTGGATTTGAATAACTTTTGAAAGTACTCACGATCGCCTTGCTAATATCAGTCGTGTTCTCTTTCGGTAACCATCCATATCTTTAAGCCTAGCAATGTTATTTTTTCCTTACATTTGTGGCTCTCACATGAAAAAACCGGGTATTCCTATCCCTTCTTTTAACCATTGGATCCTAAATTTGGGCCCAATATTTCTCCTCCGCATCCAACAGCTTGCCCAACTTTATTCTCAAAGCTTTGAGCTTATTACTCGCATACGTACCCCCCTGGCTATCAATGACGTTGTTTATATTTGCCTGTAGGGTACCCATCTGGTTACGCATTTGTTTAAGCTTCTTATATTGCCATCCACCAAGCTTTTTACCCACCATCTCGATCTTTCCCATTATATCCGTGGAACCTTTCTGCCACGCTTCCTTTATAATATTCTTTGCTTCCACATCTTTAGCCCAGCAAATGTCGTATTTAAAACAAAGCCTAGGATCTCTATGTCTATCTCTCGGCTTCCGTCCTTCAGTATCTAAAATGATGGCATCGTGGTCGGAAGTAGATTGACGGATCACCTTGGTTTCCATAAAGGGGAACCTCGCGACATCATTAGCAGACATTAAGAACCGGTCAAGTCTCTCCTTAACCAACGCCGTACCATCCCTGTTATTAACCCAGGTAGACCATCCATTATCAGTTTGCAAATCCACCATTGAGAGCTCATCGACAACCTCCCGGAAGTCCTCCATTAGAACACATGGCTTTCTTCTACCCCCCTCTTTTTCCGCATTGTCGAGAATAGCATTGAAATCACCCCCAATAATCCATTTCTCCGTAACAGACTGACCCACCCTTCTCAGCATATTCCACGAGCACTGTCTTTTGTTTGGTTCGGCATTTCCATAGAATCCCGTGAACCGAATGGGATTGTCATTCTCCAGCTTGATTATCGAGTCAATGTGTTTACTGGAATATGTTTGAACTTCGACCTTATCACTTTCCTTCCACATCATGACCAGTCCACCACTTTTGCCGTTCGCGTTAACAGCCAAGCATCCTTCCATATTACACCTACTGCGAACAGAGGAGAATTTATTAGCATTAATTTTTGTTTCACTAAGGAAGACTATATCAGGGTCATTAGCAACGAGCATTTGCTTTAATTCACGGACTGTCGCTGGGTTACCAATCCCACGGCAGTTCCAGCAGAGAATCTTCATTGGTATTCTCCCTCACGAATCTTTTTCCTTTGAGGCGCTAAAGATGCTAGGACAAAGATAGAACTTATCCCTTTTTGACTCCCTCGAACCGTCAAGAAAAGAGACGAAACTTCACCCCGTAAAGCTTAAACGTGATGATCTTCGAGCTTCCGTCAAAGAACGACCAAGAAACCAAAACCAACCAGAAAGAAAAACGGTGGGCTCGCCTGAAAGCCAACCCGCCGACCCAGGGATTCAGCGCTCGAGCAAGCAAAACGAACACCACCGCCCAAGGAACCTAAAACATGCAGAGATGGCACCCACCAGCGGAAGCCCAGCTCCCCAAGGAAAAGACGAGAGGCACACCCCAAGAAACAAACCTGTACAAGGGAAAGAAACAGAGAAACCAAACTTTGCGAAAAAACCCGAAACAAGCCAACCAAAATAAATGAATCAACAGGAAAACCCTCAGCGTAAGAAACCATGCGATATCTCGACATCTGAACAAGCAAAAGACAGCCATGGAAAAGGCGACAACCCAACAAGATCAATAAAGAAAAACCTCACCGGAAAAAGAAAGCGATCAGCTTAATATAGATCACTAAACAGGACACAAAATACGTAGAACCCTGCATGCATGAAACATGCAATTTGTACATCGGGAAATAGAAAAAAACCCCACTGTCATGCGGATGCATAAAAAGAACGAGGAAAAGGCGCAAGAAGGAAAAGAACCCGGCCACCGTGGGGCCCCCAGCGCACAAACCAGCAATCAAGCACCAAATTCAATAAACACAAAAACAAAACCAAATGAATAAAAAAACCAAAGAAAAGTAAAACGGACAAAAGTCACCGTAAAGAAAGAAGCAAAAGCTCTGCAAGAAACGTCTTGTCAGACCAGGAACACCGCCAGAAGCCTATCGCATCAAAGTATATGCACCGTACAGCAACCATCCAAAGCAAAACGATAAAAAAACTCATAAACAATCCACATAAACAAACGAAACACACTCAGAATCCACCCCCACTGCCATAACATTCAACTGAATAAGGCAGACACACACACGAAAACAAGAACAGAAATCGCCCAATTCTTGGAGAAAAACACGCACGCTACGCTCGCTACAGTGACGCTGCTACGAGCGCTACCGAGGCGACATTCTTTTTTTTGATGAAAAGCGACCATAAGTCAACCTTATTTTATTGCATCATTTAAAACCAACTCATGAATATCGGCAGGATAATCCATGTTAAAATCCGAAGTACAAAAATTGGTCAAAGCCAAAGAACAAAGTTTATCCGCAACTTTATTACAACAACGCGGAGCCCAGTTAAAAGTAAAACTACTAAACAGAACTAGCTCAGAGTGAATCCTATGCATGCAATAGCCGAAAGTCGTCAAGTCACTATCCCTCTTATTATAGTGGTTAAGAATACTGGCGCAATCTGTCTCTAGCTCCACTTTATTCCATCCCATTGATCGGGCAAAATAGATACTCTCATCCAGTGCCAACAGCTCCGCCCAATCACTATGTCCCTCCTTGTCCACCACGCCCATCCTCCCACCCAAGAAAAAGCCATCAAAGTCTCGAACCACCAACCCAAAATACATTCTTTTGCCCTTGGCTGAGGCGTCGAAATTCAATTTTATCCAACCCGGCTCAGGTTTTCTCCAAACTTTTTCCTCAACCTTACGCGGCAAAACAGGCTCGTTCAGCAGATTGAAAATACAGAAATCATGGCTCAACAAAGCAGCTCTCTCCCAAGTCGTCTTGGCTACCTCGTCTTCTCCACGAAAAATACGATTATTCCTGCTGTTCCAAATGTTCCATAAGACAGTAATGAAGTCAGACAGGGCCTTCTAATCCAACAGACGCGCCGCTCCTTCAATCCAGTCACTGCACCAAACGTAATCTCCCTCCAGCAAGGTATTGTTAAGCCCACCATACTCTAACACCGCACGAGCCTTCGGACAGTTTTTTAAAGCGTGAATCAGGGTCTCCTTCTCCACACCGCACCTCGGGCAAGTACTATCGAAGCCACTCCGAATGCAAGCTATTTTTTCGTTCGTAGGAAGAAGCTCGTGGCCCAGTCGCCAGCAAAAAATTCTAATCTTAGGAAGGGTTTGAAGCTTCCACGTAAGCCGCCAAAAGACCCGGTGAGGACCATACCCTACATGCTTAAGGGTCAACCAAGAATATGCAGACTTTGTCGTGTAAGAACCGTGAGGGTTGTGGAACCAAATAAGCCTATCGTCCGGACCATTATGAATAATGGGAATTTTACAAATCTGGTTCCCCAAATAATCGCCGTAAATCTCCTTGACCCTAGTCTCCTGCCAGCCGTCCCCGCTCTCCATCAAAAGCTCACTCACGTTATTCTCCTGGATCCACCTCTTGTCAAACCGAATGGAGTCACCAGCCAGCCCCTCAAAACCCCACTTGTCGTGCCAAATATTAATACTCCTGCCGTTACCCACACTCCACCCAAAACCCGCATTCAGCATGCTAGCTGCCTTAGCAATACTGTGCCAAGTATAGGAGGGTTTGTCCATGCTCTTGGGATTAAAAACATCACCATCGGGAAGGTACTTAGCACTCAGCACCTTGAAACAAAGCGTCTCCTTGCAATTTATAAGGCGCTTGGACTTGCAGACCAGAAGAGCCACATTAAGCCGTGGGTCCACAAGCCAAGACCCCCATCCCTTTTGGATGGCACAACCATTCCCAAGCCATCATGTTCCAACCCCTATTATTATCCTTACCCCCCCACCAAACGCGTCTGATCAAAGCTTGGATCTCCTCAAGGACACCATCAGGAGCAAAAAACACCGAGAACGCATAGGTAGGAATAGACTGAAGGATGGACTTGACAAAAATTTCCTTGCCACCATTAGACAATAACCTTTTCGACCAACCATGAATCCTTTTGGCCACCCGATCAATAATACCATGAAAAGCTACTGACTTCTTCTTCCCAATCGGGATAGGGAGACCAAGGTAACCATCCAAATTTGGCACCACCTTCATTTTGAGCAAACCACTCAAGGTCACTTGCTGAGATGCAGGAGTGTTAGGACTGAAGTAAACCATGGATTTGTCCAAATTGACCCTCTGGCCCGACATTCTCTCGAACAATTCCAGAATTGCAGTGAAAGCCTCCACCTCCTTTTGGTTATTCCTGACAAACAAAAGCGCATCATCAGCGAAAAAAAGATGGTTAATCCTAGGGCCCTGCCTACTAGCCCGAACGCCTTTAATAATTTTCAGCTCTTGGGCATGAAGCAACATGCGAGATAAGGCATCCATACTGAACAAAAACAAGTAGGGGGACAAAGGGTCCCCTTGTCGAAGACCCCTCTCCGGAATAATAACATCGGACAGAGTCGTATTACATTTAACTCTATATCGGACAGTGCACACACAATCCATAACTCTAGATATCCAGGCATTAGAAAACCCATTTTAGTCATCACTTTCTCAAGAAAACTCCACTCCACACGATCATAGGCCTTGCTCATATCGAGCTTGACCGCACAACCCTTGTTCGGACCATTCTTGGAGCTACGGAGGTAGTGCATGAGCTCATGGGCGACAAGGACATTGTCATGGATCATCCGGTTGGGAACAAAGGCACTCACAGTTGCAGCTCTTGCACATGGGAGGACCTCTTTAAGCCTATTTGCGGGGTCTTAGAAACCATCTTGTAAATCACCACCTGCGGTGATGGGACGAAAGTTAGCCATGTCACAGTTCATAATTTTAGGGATCAAAACAATCAAAGTCTCATTGATACACTCGGCACTTCTAGAGCCCTTCAAGATATCATGGCATAACCTAAGAACATCACCCCCACGGTGGGCCAATGTTCCTTAAAAAACTTCACGAGGCCGTCAACCCCGGGGCCTTACGAGGATCCATCGCTTGAAGGCCATTATGATCTCCTCATTCGTAAACTCTCTCCAACCTTCTATTCATATCCTCATTGATGCAAGCGGGAACATAATGAAGATCACTCTCGGTGTCCACAGTAATGAGCGTCTTGAAAAGGTCATGAAAGTAACTCCAAGCGATGTGGCAAATCTCAACTTATCGTCATGCCAAACACCATGCGCATCTTTTAACCTCTCAATACTATTCTTTTCCCTCGCCCGAAGCCCGAGCGTGGAAGAAGCGTGTGTTCCTATCCCTTCCTTGACCATTGGGATCGCTCTCTGGCATGTCGTCTCCTCCATATCGTAAAAGCGCGATTTTCCCGCGCATGTTTAAGGAGGCTCATAGAGCCATCATTAAATGAGGGCCATCCATAATCTCGTTGATCTCCTTCTCCAACCTTTTAATATTATGCTTCATCCCTCTATACTGCTTATACTGCCACGGGCCCAGGTTGTCCCGAATCCGCTCCATCTTATCCAACGTATTACACCCCCCAACGGCCCAAGTGCTATTGATAATATTTTTAGCCTCATCCTCCTTACCCCAACAAGTATCATATCTAAACCGCACACGATGATCAACACCCCTGTCCTTAGGCTTACTCCCTTTCGTATCCAGAAGAATAGCTTCATGATCGGACTTAGACTGGCGTACAATATAAGCCAAAAGGAAAGGCATATTTTCCATCGCAACCTCAGAAATAGCAAAACGATCCAGCCGCTCCTTAACAAACCTAGTGCCATCTCTGTTATTAGTCCAAGTGAACCAGCCGTTGCAAGTCTTGACATCGGTCAAATTTAACTCCTCCATAAAATCACTAAACTCATCCAGATGGGACTTAAGCTTCCTACGCCCACCCTCCTTCTCAGAATTATTCAAAATGGCATTAAAATCACCTCCCACAATCCAAGCTTCATTTACCCTGCTCTGCACCTTCCGCAGCATGTCCCAGGCTTGTTGCCTTAAACTAGGATTGGTCTAGCCATAAAAACCCGTGAACCTCAACGTTACTCCATCATCCATGCTAACCACCGAATCAATGTGGTACTTAGAGTAGCTTTGCACCGCAACATTCACTCCCTCCCTCCAGAGCAGAGCTAACCCGCCACTTTTCCCCTCTGAACTAACAGCTAAACAGCCTTCCATCCTGCAGATAGTTCGAATACGTTGGAAGCTATTAGAATGAATTTTTGTCTCACAAAGAAACACCATGTCCGGAATATTAGCAACGAGAAGTTGCTTCAACTCAAGAACTGTCGCCGGGTTACCAACCCCACTACAGTTCCAGCTAAAGATTTTCATGTCTCTTGGCGGGGCTGTTCGCCAGCCACCGCCTTCAAAGGTGAAACATTTTCCATTAGCTTCCTCTTAACAAATCTAATAGGGCTCTCATCCATAGGTTCGCCATTTGATCCCCTGTGTCATTTTCGTTTGCTCTTAAAACACCCTAGTCCATCCCTCACGGTCTTATGGGTTCTTCTTTCCAAGGGGGAGGTAGACATTGACTCCTCTTCGCAAGCTTTTTCCTTCCTCTTAGCACCATTCATCTCACCTTCTTCCCTCAAGGTATTCAAACTCTCATCATGCTCTTCAATCCCACGGAAATTTGATATAACCATTTCGACCCCATTCCTTCTCTGCCCCCTCTCTTGGATTGGGGTCACTAAAGGTGCCCTCATCCAGCTTCCATACTGAAGGTTTGACTCAATCAGCTCCATACCTCCCTTATTGTTATTACACCGCTTTAGAATATGACCTATCAATCCGCAAAGATAGCAGAAATCTGGAAGTCTTTCATACTTTATAACCCCTATCCTTTCCCCTCCATCTTTATCAACAATTCTCACCACTCTCCTCAGGGGTTTTAGGATATCAATCCTGACTTTAATCCTCATGAATTCGGTCCAACCTCCAAATCGATCCTTCCAGTCAATTGCCACTAGCTCCCCTAAAGCATTCCCAACATCAATAGCCATCTGACGATCCATGAATTCTAAAGGCAAGTTGTAAACTCTTAACCAAAACGGCGACATCCTAAAATCATACAAACCAAAACCCTTTCCTTGTTCAAAAGGCAGCATTGAGAACAGACATCGGTCAAAAAGCCAAGGCGACAAATTTAAGATCTGGCTTGGTCCTCCAAACACCCAAACTTAACGATCACAACACCTTCTTTCAAAGCAACAAAGTCAACTTCCTCCTTTGTGTACCAAAGCGAGCGGAAAACCACATACATCACTTCTCTATTTGGAGTTTAAAATCGCCATAATCTTACTGCGCCCAAGATTCAAACCCTTGCATATTTTTATCGTTAGTTAAGTGCTAAAAACTTGCCTCGATTAAATCCTCAGAATTTTAGCCCCTTTAAAAGCCCATTTATTTCCTCCGTCAACCCTGTTGTATCATCCACTGTCCTTTCTGCCATAATGACAGCCACTAGCAAGAAACAACACCAAAAGGAGAAGAAGAAGGTGGAAACGCCCAGAAAGCAAAACTCGAGACCAGGGACCCTGTTCACCAAAAGAAAGACAAGCAGCCACAATCCAAAAAGAAACCAATACAAATGCACCCAAAAAACCAAAAAAAAGAGAAAAAAGACAAAAAACTAAACGTAGAAAATCCAGCGAAAAACAAACCCCAGCAAGAAGGCAAACGAAGCAGGCGTCCAAAACACAAAACAAGGAAAAAGACGAAAACCCCGACGCGAGCTACCCCCAGGCGAAGAAAAAAAGCATCACAGAATCTGAGAAAGAAACCGGCCAGAAACAAAAAGAATGAAAAAGAAAAGGAAACACACCGACCACGGATGAAAACGGGAAACAACTAAACTAAGAAAAGAAAACAAAAAAAAACACCGAAAAACCAAACTTCACAAAACCCTCATGCATGAAACCATGCAGCCAGTACGTACAAAAGCAAAAACCCTTTTTTCATGCAGATACATCTCAACAAAGGACGTAGAAAAGTCAAAGAAAATTAAAAAATCTGGCCATCACGGGGTCCTCAAAATTCCAATCATCAAGAAACAGAAACTCATGCAGAACCAAAAAGAACACAAATACCAATAAAACCAAGACAATTAAAAAAACCAACACGAAAGGAAGCGGACGAAATCACCACGGAGCTACAAACGAATAGCCCTGCAAAGGAGACGTCAAGTCCGGCCAGAAGCACTGCCACCTCCAATCACATCAAACAGGAGCACCGAAACCTCCACCGAAAGAAGCGAATAAAGAAAGCAAAACAAAAACAAAAAATCACCCCAAAATCAATGCACTCAGAAACCTCAACACTGCCATAATATTCAAAGGAATAAGGCAGACACACACACGAAAAAGCAAGAAAACAAAACACCCGATTCTTGGAGAAAACACGCTACAGAATTTTTTGCTGCTACCGCTACCAGGTGACATTCATAATATGCAAGCAGGGGACACTTTATGGTGCGGCAACTTACCTGTGAGGGCCCAAAATTAGCTTTGGTACTCGACCCTCCCACATCCGATGCACCAAGGTCTTACTTTGGGTCCAAAAGAGGGCCGTGCCCCTCCTCGATTCACTAATAAGTAAAATAACGTTAAAAGTAGTGGTATTTCAATTTCGCCGAGAGCTCCCACTTATCCTACACCTCTCAAGTCATTTCACAAAGTCGACTAGAGTCAAGCTCAACAGATCTTCTTTCCCGCTGATTCTCGCCAAGCCTGCTCCTTGGCCGTGGTTTCTCCGGATAGTAGACAGGGATGGTGAGAATCTCGTTAATCCATTCATGCACGTCACTAATTAGATGACGAGGCATTTGGCTACCTTAAGAGAGTCATAGTTACTCCCGCCGTTTACCGCCGCTTGGTTGAATTTCTTCACTTTGACATTCGAGCCTCCGGTAAATCACATTGCGTGAGCATCCGCAGGGACCATCGTAATGCTTTGTTTTAATTAAACGATGGATTCCCTTGTCCGCATACCGATTCGAGTCGATCGTTCGTCACCCGGAAGGCCCCAAGGAGTTCGCTCTCAATTGTCCGTCTCAAGACGCTGGCGACCGCTCTCGTCGCGAAGCGGCACTCGAGCGATACCGGCCGAAGCGGGTTCGGATCGGGACCCCGTGCCCACCCTCGAGCCAATCCTTTTCCGAGGTTACGGATCCATTTTGCCGACTTCCCTTGCCTACATTGTTCCATTGACCGTAGGTCGTTCACCTTGGAGACTGATGCGGTTATGAGTACGGCCGGGCGCGGGCGGCTTTCGGACTTCCATTTTCAAGGGCACGGGGCGACGGACACCACGCGACGTGCGGGTGCTCTTCCGGTCACTGACCCTACCTCCTACCGAGCTGCTTCTGTGGTGGGCAGCCGTTAAATGTAAAAGATAACTCTTCCGAGGCCCTGCCGACGCCTCCGGACTCCTAACGTTGCTTGTCACCGCCTCTCCGGTTCGTGAATTTTAACCCGATTCCTTTCAAAGCTCATGTTGAACGCTTATCGGACGAAGCTTCCCGCCTCTTAGGATCGAGCAACCCATATGCAAGTGCTGCTCACATGGAACCTTTCCCTCTTCGCCTTCAAAGTTCTCATTTGAATATTTGCTACTACCAAAGAAGATCTCAGACCGACGGCTGCCTCCGCTGCTCGCGCCGGGTTTTCTTTGCTGCCGCCGCGCCTCCTACTCATCGGGGCCCGCTCTTGCCCCGACGGCCGGATATAGGTCGTGCGCTAAGCGCCATCCATTTTCGGGGCTAGTTGATTCGGCAGTGAGTTGTTACACACTCTTAGCGGATTTCACTTCCATGACCACCGTCCTGCTTGTCTTAATCGACCAACACCCTTTGTGGGTTCTAGGTTAGCGCAGCTTGGGCACCGTAACTCCGCTTTCCTACTCATCCCAAGACGCCAGATTACGCTTACCAAAATGGCCCACTTGAGCTCGATTCCGTGGCGGCGGCTCAACGGGCACCAAGACCGTCCTACCTATTTAAAGTTTGAGAATAGGTCGAGGGCGCTATGCCTCGATGCCTCTAATCATTGGCTTTACCCGATAGAACTCGCTAAGGGCTCCATGCTATCCCGAGGGAAACTTCGAGGGAACCAACTACTAGACGGTTCGATTAGTCTTCGCCTCTATACCCAAGTCGATTTAACGATTTGCACGTCAAGATCGGCTGCGCCTCCACCAGAGTTTCCTCGGCTTCGCCCGCCAGCATAGTTCACCATCTTCCGGCCCCGACAGCATGCTCTCACCGAACCCTTCTCAAGATCAAGGTCGGTCGGCGGTGCACCCGTGAGGATCCCGCCAATCAGCTTCCTTGCGCCTTACGGGTTTTCCAACCCGCTGACTCGCACACATGTCGACTCCTTGGTCCGTGTTTGGATCTGGTCGAATGGGAGCCCGCAGTCGACGAGCCGAGCACGCAGTGCCAAGCACGCCGAGAGCGCGGCCGAATCCCACGATCGAGGCGACGACGTCTCCACAGGCGTATCAAAGGCGGGCTTGGGCCCGCCACGACCCGCGTCGGTCCACGCCTCAAGCCGACGGCGGACCAGCTCTCGCCGTTCCACATCCGATCGGGCGATCGCCGCCCCCATCCGCCTCCCTCCCGACAATTTCAAGCCCTCTTTGACTCTCTTTTCAAAGTCCTTTTCATCTTTCCTCGCGGTACTTGTTCGCTATCGGTCTCTCGCCAGATTTAGCCTTGGACGAAATTTACCACCTCGGTTCGAGGGGCTACGTCGAGCAAAGTGGATCTCTACCCTTAAAGAGCTAAAAAACTTCATCAACTGCTATGTGCAACATTCTTTTTTGAAAAAAAAGACCCGAAGGTCGACCTCAATTTATTGCATCACTTAAAATAACATCATGAATTTCAACAGGATAATCCATGTCGAAATCCTTAATACAATTCAAAGCCTGAGCCCACTTACAAAGAGAATCAGCAACTTTATTACAACTACGCGGGGCCCAAGCAAAATGAAAACTATCAAAAAAATCCAGAATTTTAATGTTCTCCCGAATGCTGTAGCCTATAGTGGATAAGTCAGCCCACCGCCTATTAAGCCTATTCACCAAGCTGGCACAATCGGTTTCAAATTCCAACTTAAGCCAGTTCCTGGAGCGCGCAAATTTGAAGCTCTCAACCAACAGTATGAAACTCGAATTTATTCGGCTTGAACATTCTCACAGTAACCATACCGGCCAGCCCGCCAAGGACAAAACCGTCGTGATCCTCGCCACCAGCCCAAAACTCAGCGCCTACCGCTTGAAGGCGCATCAAAATTAATTTTAACAATCCCACGATCCGGCTTCTTCAACTTTTCTCCATAATCGGTTTAGGAAGCAAATGCTTATCCATGAAATTAAAAATTTGAAAATCCTGCTCAACACAAAGCTGACCCTTTCCCACGTCACTCTAGCTTCCTCCTCCACACCCTGAAAAACTTTATTGTTCCTACTATTCCAAATATTCCAGAGCACTGTAATAAAGTCAGAGAAAGCTTTCAGATCAAGTGTACGAGCCACATCCTCAAGCCAGTCCATACAACGGCCATAGCTACCCTCAAGCAAGTTATTATTCAGGCCTCCATGAACCAGAACCGCTTTAGCACTAGGGCAGTCTCTCATAGCATGAAGCAGGTTCTCTCTAGCCAGCCCACATCTCGGACAGTTGCTGCTCTGCTCCCTACGAATACCGGAAATATTATCGTACGTAGGAAGGATATCGTGCCCCAAACGCCAGCAAAAAATCTTTATCTTCGGGAGAGTCTGGAGTTTCCACGCTATCTTCCAAATAAAACGGTGAGGACCAAGGCCCACATACTTCAAAGTCAACCAGGAGTAGGCTGACTTGGTCGAATAATATCCAAGGGAGTTGTGGTACCAGATACGGTCATCGTCAGGGCCATTATGAATAATGGGGATTTTGCAAATTTGGTCCCCCAAGTTTTCACCGTAAATCTCAAGAACCCTTCTCACATTCCACCCGTCTTTCTCGTTATTAAGCAAGTCACTCACTGTCTCCTCAGGGACCTCTCTCCTGCTAAGCTTAATAGAGGCACCCGACAGGTCATTGAAGCCCCAGTTATCTCGCCAAATAGCAATCTTATCACCCCGACCCACGTTCCACCCAAAACCTTCATACAACGTACTGGCAGCTTTAGCAATGCTCTGCCAAGTGAAGGAGGGTTTTTCAACACGCTTAGGGTGAAGGACGTCCCCATCCGGGAAATACTTGGCACTTAGGACCCGAAAGCAAAGCGTATCTCTACAGCTCATAAGGCGCCACACTTGTCTGCCTAGCAAGGCCACATTAAAGCGACGAAGATCCCTAAAACCAAGACCCCCCATCCCTTTAGGAAAACACATGCGGTCCCAAGAAAGTATATGCCAGCACCGATTATTATCTTGACCACTCCACCAAACCCGACTGATCATAGATTGTAGTTCCTCCAACACACCATTAGGAGCAAAGAAACCGAGAGCGCATACGTAGGGACAGCTTGGAGGACCGATTTAATGAAAATTTCCTTGCCCCCATAAGACAAAAGTCGCTTTGACCAACTATTAATCCTGTTAGCAGTTCGATCTAGGATACTCTTGAAAGCATCGCGCTTCTTTTTACCCACCGGAATAGGCAGCCCCAAATAAGCATCAAGGTTGGGAACCACCCTCATCCTAAGTAAGCTGCTCAAGCTTTTCCGCTGAGAAGCAATGGTGTTCGGGCTAAAATACACCATGGATTTGTCGAAATTGATGCACTGACCCGATATACGCTCAAAGGACTTCAGTATTTTCGAAAACTCCATCACTTCGCTGTGTTTATTCCTAACAAATAAAAGGGCATCATCAGCAAAGAATAAATGATTAATCCGAGGACCATTGAAACTAGCACGAATGCCCTTTATCATATTAGTCTCTTGCGCATGGATAAGCATACGAGACAGGGCATCCATACAGAACAGGAACAAGTAGGGGGAAAGAGGGTCCCCTTGACGAAGACCCCTCTCGGGAATAATAACATCCGACTGAATCATATTACACTTAACCCTATATTTAACAGTACAAACACACTCCATGATTTTTTTAACCCAAACAGAAGAGAAACCCATTTTTTCTATCACAGTTTCAATAAGACTCCATTCCACCCGGTCGTACGCCTTGCTCATGTCCAATTTGATCACACATCCTTTGTTCGGGCCGTTTTTTGAGCTCCTAAGATAGTACAGAAGCTCGTGGGCTATGAGAATGTTATCGTGAATTATGCGGTTGGGGACAAAAGCACTTTGATTTTGGCTTATGCACTTTGGAAGGACCTTCTTGAGCCGGTTAGCAAGCGTCTTAGCAACCATTTTATAGACAAACCTGCACAGACTAATAGGACGGAAGTTAGCCATCTCATCAGGATTTTTGATTTTAGGGATTAAAACGATCAAGGTTTCATTAACACAATCAACACTCTTATCACCCTTAAGAATATCATGGCATAAACTCAGGACATGTTTCCCTACTGTATTCCAATGATCCTTGAAAAAACTACCCGAAAGCCCATCAATTTCAGGCGCCTTACGAGGATCCATCTGTTTAAACGCCGTCAAAATCTCCTCATCCGTATAGGCATCATTCAGAAACCGATTGGTGTCCATATCAATGCATTTAGGGATGTGCTGGAAGTCACTGGCATCACCCAGGTTTATCGAAGTCTTAAACAAAGAATGAAAATAATTCCAGGCAATACCACATATCTCCTCCTCATTATCATGCCAATTCCCTTGTTCATCTTTAAGTCTCGAAATTTTATTTTTCCTCCTACATCCCGAAGCACGAACATGGAAATAACGCGTGTTTCTATCCCCCTCCCTTAGCCACTGGGATCGGGCCCTAAGCGCCCAGTACTTTTCCTCGACATCATAAAGGTGGCCAAGCTTACCACGAGCTTGTTTGAGCAGACACGCGGTTCGATCATCCGTTCGGCCATCCATAAGTCTACTAATCTCCTTCTCCAGCCCTTTTATTTTATATTTCAAATTTCGAAAGCGACTAAACTGCCAAGGGCCCAACTTATCACGAGTCATGTCCATTTTCGCCAACATGTTGCTCTCCTCCTTCTCCCAAATGCTCAAAATTAAGTCTTTAAGCTCCTGCTCCCCCGCCCAACACGTATCATATCTGAACCACGCCTTGTGACCCGTCCTCTCCCTATTAGGCTTACTACCTTCCGTATCAATCAGGATAGCCTCATGATCGGACCTGGACTGGCGAACGACATAGGAAGCTAAGAAAGGGAACTTATCCAGAATCACATCCGAGGCAACAAATCTATCCAGCCTTTCTTTGACAAGCCTATCGCCTTCCCTATTGTTTGTCCAAGTAAACCATCCATTGCAAGGCTTGATATCGGTGAGCTTTAACTCCTCCAGGATATTACAAAATTCCTCCATTAACACCTTGGGTTTACTACGGCCACCTTCCTTTTCAGAGAGATTCAGAATAGCATTAAAATTACCTCCAACAATCCATCCTTCATTAACCTTATGATGCACTCTCCTCAAAATATCCCAGGCCTGTTGTCTCGATCTAGAAGCAGTCTGGCCGTAAAAACCAGTAAATCTCAGCACATCCTCGTTCTCCAGCCTAACCAACGAGTCAACATGAAAATTAGAATAATTTTGAACCGACACATCTAGACCATCCCGCCAAAGTAATGCCAACCCCCCACTCTTTCCTGCGGAGTCCACTGCGAGGCAACCCTCCATTCTGCATATGGAACGGATACGCTGGAACCTGTTAGAATTAATCTTAGTTTCACACAGGAAAACGATATCAGGGACATTAGCAACAAGAAGTTGCCGAAATTCCCGAACTGTCGCAGGGTTCCCCACCCCACGACAGTTCCAGCAAAGAATTTTCATGGCTCCTGGCGGGGCTGGTCACCAGCCACCGCCTTTAAAGATGAGACATGTTCCAGGAGTTTTCTCTTAACCACTCTAGCAGGACTTTCAGCCGAACTATCGCCATAGGGTCCTCTATGTCTTTTGCGCTTGCTTTTTAGCCTTCCCAGCCCTTCCCGCGATATATTCTGGCCATTTCCCTCCCTAGGTGAAAAGGCCGTTGGCTCAACTACAGGTGTTTTCCCCTTGCCCTTATTACCATCCTGCTCTCCGTCCCCCCTCGAGCTAAATGCGTTTGTTCTTTCACTTTCGCGAACTCCCTGAACAACCATTTCAACACCATTCCTTCGCAAGCCTCTCTCTTGGTTTGGATTCGCCACAGGATCCCTCAACCAGCTACCATACTGGAGGTTTGAATTAATCAGCCCCGCCCCTTCCTTTGCGATAATACATGTCTTCAGAATATGCCCTATCACCCCACACCCGTAGCAAAAATCTGGAAGCCGCTCGTACTTAATGAACCCTATATGTTCCTCTCCACCCTCGGCCATCATTCTCACCAACCGCCCTAGAGGTTTTAAAACATTTATCTTAACCTTTATCCTCATGAAATCTGTCCGTCCACCAATTCGATCCCTCCAGTCAATCGCCATCAACTCCCCCACAGCCCAAGATTCAAAACCTTGATCACTTATACCATCATTCGCACTGATTATTTGCCCAGTTTCCTCCTCCGAAAATTTCAGTCTCTCGAGAAGCGCATTTATCTCCTCCGTCAGTCTTGTCGGATCGTTTTCCGACCTATTCTCCATGATGTAAAGAACTGAATCTGCCAAGAAACAGAGAAGACAAATCTTGGCCAAAACCCCAACCCAAACAAGCAAGAAAATGCCGCGGAACAGGAGCACAAACGAAAGCAAACTCGTGCGAAGGCACAAAGCCTCACCAGCTGATAGATACCTCCGAAAAAACAGCCAGCAAGAAACCAAAGAAAACCAATCAGAACCTAAGAACACAACACAACTAAAAGGAAAATACTATTTACGATGCTAAAACTCGTAAATACTGCATGCATATGCATGAAACATGCACATCGTACGAAGAAAAGACGGCCAACTCTCATGCAGAAACCAAAAAAAGAACGTGAAAAACCACCGAGACGAAAAGAACCAGCCCTTACGGGCCCCACCACGAGACAAAATAAAGAACAAGCAGACAAAAAAACTCAAAGAAACGTACAGAAAACAAATAAAAAATCAAAGAAACAAAGGAAAAATAAAATGGAAACGATATCACCGTGAGACACGAAACCAAGAACCGCGCCAAGAAACATCATTTCTGACCAGAAGCCCCGTCAGACGCTGTCACTTTGCAATAAAGCCACCGTACGACCACCGAAAAAAGAAAAAGTTAAGTAAAAATAAAAGCAAACCGCACCAAAAACACGCCAAACTAAACTCAGAACCCACTCAAACTGCCATATTATTCAAAACGAATAAGGCAGACACACATCCAAAAAACAAGAAATTGAATCGTCCAAATCTTGGAGAAAAATCACAAAACGCGCTACTGCTACCAGGCAACATTCGTATGTCTGAAACGGGGACACTTTTCTTTAGCCCGCACATCCGAGCCACCAGGGTGCCCTTGCTGCTCGAGGCACCCGCACATCCAACGTCCTAGGTTGCCGATGGTGGCCGAGGCTCCCGCACATCCAAGCACCAAGGTGCCAATGCTGCTCGAGGCTCCCGCACATCCAAGGCACCAAGGTGCCGATGGTGCCCGAGGCTCCCGCACATCCAAGCACCAATGTACCGATGGTGCCCGGGGCTCCCGCACGACCAGGGGCCTAGGTTGCCGATGGTGCCCGAGGCTCCTGCACATCCAAGGGCCTAGGTGCCGATGGTGGCCGAGGCTCCCGCACGACCAAGGGCCTAGGTGCCGATGGTGGCCGAGGCTCCCGCACGACCAAGGGCCTAGGTGCCGATGGTCCCGAGGCTCTCGCACGACCAAGGGCCTAGGTTGCCGATGGTGTCCGAGGCTCCCTGCACGACTGGGGCCTAGGTTGCCAATGGTGCCCGAGGCTCCCAGACATCCAAGCACCAAGGTGCCGAGTGGTGCCCGAGGCTCCCGCGACCAAGGGCCTGAGGTGCCGATGGTGCCCGAGGCTCTCGCACCACCAAGGGCCTAGGTTGCTGATGGTGGCCGAAGCTCCTACATGACCAGGGGCCTAGGTACCGATGGTGGCCGAGGCTCCTGCACGACCAAGCCCCTAGGTTGCCGATGGTGGCCGAGGCTCCCGCACGACCAAGGGCCTAGGTTCCGATGGTGCCCGAGGCTCTCGCACGACCAAGGGTCTAGGTTACCGATGGTGCCCGAGGCTCTCGCACGACCAAGGGCCTAGGTTGCCGATGGTGCCCGAGGCTCTCGCACGACCAAGGGCCTAGGTGCCGATGGTGCCCGAGGCTCCCGCACGACAAACGTCCTAGGTTGCCGATGGCGTCCAAGGCTCCAAGACGTCAAGCGACAATGTGCTGCGATGCTCCCTTTCCATCGGCGTCCTAGGTTGCCAAGGGTGCTGATGCTCAATCACGACCAAGGGCCCAAGGTGTCGGAGGATCTTGTTCCAAAAGGGGAGGGACCGGGATGATTCAAAAGGGGAGGGACCTGGGGGAGGGACCGGGACGACTTGTAGCTTCATTTTCGATATTAGGGATGGCTCGTAGAACACCATTGGATGGCTCATTGGAGCACCACCGGATGGCTCATGGAGCACCATAGGATGGATCACGGAGCACGGCTGGAACCTAACCCGTGATGGGAGGACACCGACGTCTGGGCATGAAATGGGCGTGGGCAGTGCCCTGGACAACCCCTGTTCGCCTCAATATCACCTCCCCCCTAAAGAGCTAAAAAAACTTGGTCAATGTGCTACCAGGCGACATTCTTTTTTTTGAAAGAAAACGACCAAAGGTCAACCTCATCTTATTGCATCTTTAATAATCAAACCATGGATATCCGTCGGATAATCCATATCAAAATACAAATCAACTTTGTTCCTAACGGCTAAGTGACAAAGTAAATCAAAGACATTATTGCTAGTACGACTAATCCAATTAACATGGATGTAATCAAAAAATTAAAAGCACTACAAGTATGCTTAATATCTTTGTCCAAAAAAAGGTAATATCTTTATTCCGCTTGTTGACCGAATTGACTAGCCCGGACTTTGTCAGATTCCACAATAAGCCGATCGATTTTAAACTAGCCGCCAGGTTTAAGCCTTCTTTAAGCGCTTCCAACTCTGCCCACTTTACATCCATAGCTTTATCAACGAACTTATAGCATCCCCAATAACGAAGCCATCGTGGTCCCTCGCGATAACGCCCAATCCACTTGCTCCCATTAATAACGCAACAGCGTCACGTTCACTTTGATGTAGCGGAGGGTTTTCTCCATTCTTTAATCGTCAAAGTCGGAGGAATAATAGTGGCTCGTCGGATTATGAATGCGAAAGTCCTTGCTTAACATAGTCGCTTTCCCGGCATCACACCGCTTCATCCATTTTCCTTTGAAAAGCATATTATTTCTATCATTCCAAATTGTTCCAAAGCGAGTTAAGAAATCACAGACTTTCTTATCCAAAGACACGAAAAACATCCTCCAACCAATCGATGCAATTGGTGTATTCCCGATGAGCGATCTATTGTTTAACCCACAATGACCAAAATCTCACGAGCCTTGTGGCGGTCTTTCATGGCGTGAATCAAGATTTCTTCTCTGTCTTTGCATCTCGGACAAACGTTTTGGAAACCCTGACGGATGCGTGCAATGTTGTCGAACGTGGGGAGAATGTTGTGACCAATCCTCCAGCTAAAGATTTTGATCTTCGGGAGCATCTGAAGCTTCCATAAGGCGCGCCAGAAAAATCTGTGAGGGCCGAATCCGACTTCCTTAAGAATCAGCCAAGAATAAGCCGACTTGGACGTGTAAATACCATGCGGATTTTGGAACCACGTCCGGGTGTCTTTAATGTTATTAGGAGGAATGGGAAAATTGCATATGCACTCCCCCAAATAATCCCCATAAATCTCTTTCACCCGTTCCCTTTTCCAACGTCTGTTATCTTGGTCCCACAGGTCTTTGACTTTTCTTTCATTATCATTGAGAGGAGACCGACAAACCGACTCTCCAAAGATTCCATTCAGCCCCCAATGCGCACGTCTAAGATCAATCCCATTGCCATCTCCCACTTGCCAAATAAAACCATCCTTAAGCGCTTCAATCGCCTTGGCTATGCTCGCCCGGTGAATGAAGGCTTGTCGCACCGCTTATATGAAACACGCCCCTTCAGAAGTACTTCGCACATAGGACTTTAAAACATAGAGTGTCCTGTTGAGACATAAGTCTCCAAACCTGTCTCCCCAAAAGAGCCAGGTTAAAGAGATATAGGTTTCGGAAGCCCATTCCACCCATACCCTTCGGATAACACATTTTTCGCCACGCCATCATCGCCCAGCCCCGCATCTTGTCGTTGTTTGTCCACCACATCCTTCCCATTTGTGAATGGAGTTCCTTTATAGTGCCCTTTGGAGCCAAGAACACCAAAAATGCATAGGACGGAATGGCCTGGATAATCGCCTTGATAAAAACCTCTTTCCCACCGTAAGAAAGCAAGTGTTTTGACCAGCTTTTAACCATGCAAGTACACCTATTAATAATGGCAGTGAAAGCTAAAGATTTCTTTCTACCAACAGAAGTGGAAGTCCAAGATAACTATCAAGCTTTTGACGGTCCGCATGCCAAGCAAGGAGCTAACCGAAAGTCTACTATCCCTAAGGGTTTTAGGGCTAAACAAAATCATGGATTTATCCTTATTAATCTCTTGGCCCGAAACCCTACTAAAATGAGCTATAATACTCACAAGCTCCTCAACATCTCTTTTTTTATTACGAACAAAGAGAAGAGCATTATCTGCAAAAAAGCAATTGATTATCTGGGGCCCATTTCTACTAGCTCTAATACCCTTAAGCATATTATTATACTGGGCACGAAATAACAGTTTAGAAAAAGCTTCCATGCAAAATAAAAAAAGATAAGGAGAAAGAGGGTCCCCTTGTCTCAGGCCACGCTCCGGCATAATTGTATCGGAGAGGATAGCATTGCACTTGACAACATAACGAACTGATCTAACACATCTCATAATCTTCGACACCCAATCGTTTGTGTAGCCCATTTTCTTCATCACCTCTTCGATAAAGTTCCACTCCACCCGGTCATAAGCCTTGCTCATGTCAAGCTTGACCACAAACCCTTTATTAGGACCATTCTTTGTACTCTGAAGATAATGGACAAGCTCATGAGCAATCAAAATGTTATCGTGAATCATCCTCCCCGGAACAAAGGCACTTTGATTTTGGCTGATGCATAACGGAAGCGTTTCCTTCAACCGATTGGCAAGCACTTTCGCAATAATTTTATAAATCACCCTACAAAGGCTGATGGGCCTAAAATTAGTCATGTCCACAGGATCTTTAACCTTAGGGATTAAAACAATAATGGTATCATTTAAGCAATCCACATCTTTAACACCCCTAAGAATATCCAGGCAAAGATTAATAACATCCGCTCCAACAACGTCCCAATTTTCTTTGAAGAAATGCCCTGACAAACCATCAATTCCGGGAGCTTTCCTAGGATCCATTTGATTAAAGGCCTCCATGATTTCGCTCTCAGTAAAATCCTGTAACAACCGGTCATTGACCGTCCCTGAAATGCATTTCTCAACATAGTCCAGATTAAGCTCACTGTTAGAATTTAAGTTTGACTTAAACAAGAGTTGAAAGTACTCCCTGGTGGCTTTACAAATATCAACAGTGTTATCCCTCCAGTTGCCGTTGGTGTCTTTTAGTCTAGCAATGTGGTTTTTTTTCTCCTGTTAGTAGCCCTGACATGAAATAACCGAGTATTCCTGTCCCCTTCCTTTAACCACATAACCCTCGACCTTTGAGCCTTAATTTTTCCTCGGTATCCATAAATTACCCGGCTTTAACAAAACGACCTTAAGCTTCTTGCCTCGTTATTGCTCCCGGCCATCAATAATTCTATTAATATCCGCTGCAGAGAACCAATTTGATTCCGCAGATTGTTTTAACTTCTTGTACTGCCACCTTCCAAGCTCTTTTCCTATATTCGTAATCTTCTCCATAATATCTTGATTCCCACGCTGCCAAACACCCTTGATAATCGTTTTAGCAGCTTCATTTCTAGCCCAACAAACCTCATACCTAAAACAAAGCCTAGGGTCCATAGGGCCATCTCTCGGTCTCCTACCTTCGTATCTAAGCGATCGCATCATGGTCGAGCTAGGCTGCGAATCACCCTAGTTTCGAGGAATGGGAAGCTATTCACGGCATTGGGCGACATAAGGAAGCGATCCGACCTCTCTTTGACTCTGGCAGAACCCTCCCTATTGTTAACCCAAGTAAACCACCCATTATCGGTTTTAAGTCCACCACCGCTAATTCGTCAACAATCGTGCGAACTCCTCCATAAGAACCTTAGGCTTTCTCCCCCCCCATCTTTTCCGCCTCATCCAAAATAGCATTGAAGTCGCCCCGATGATCCACTTCCCATGTGATTTGACCAACCCTTTTGAGCATATTCCAGAATTACATCTTCTATTCGGATCGGCATTTCCATAAAAGCCGATGAAACGAATAGGGCTCTCATTTTCATATGAACCAAAGCATCGATATGGTTCTTGGAATAGGTTTGAATCTCAACCTTCTTACTTTCTTTCCACATCATAACCAGCCCCCACTCTTGCCTTCCGCATTCACATTAAATGACCTTCCATTCTACATCTCCTGTAACAGAGTCAAATCTATTAGCACTTGACCTTAGTCTCACAAAGAAAAATTATATCCGGATCAATAGCAACAAGGAGTTGCTTCAAATCCTGAACCGTCGCGGGTTCCCAACCCCACGGCAGTTCAACAAATGATCTTCATTGTGCGGTATGGGCTGGTCACCACCACCGCCTTAACAGTGAAACACTTTCCATTAATCTCCTCTTAACGTTTTTGGACGGGCTTTCTTCAAAGCTATTTCTATTCAGCATCCTCATTCGCTTTCTTTTATGCTTGAACCGTCCCATACTATCCCGGATTGGCTTATTGATCATTTGTTCCACCGGGGATGTCATTATCGAGTCTTCTTCACCTTCCTTCTCATTACTTTTCAGACCAGAGTGCCCACTTTCATCTTTAGAATTTGTTTGACTCTCCTCCTTATCATCAGTCGTATTGGTTTTTTCCTTAACAATTTCCACCCCATTCCTTCTCATGTTCCTGTCCTGAGTCGGGTTCACAAAAGGAACCCTCATCCAACTTCCATACTGCAGGTTTGAATCCTCTATCACATCACCCGCCCTATTATTTTGACACCTTCTAGTGGTATATCCTATCAACCCACACAAATAACAAAAGTCAGGGAGCCGCTCGTACTTTATAACCCCTATCATTTCTTCACCATCATCTCTCACAAACTTCACCACCCTCCTCAAAGGTTTTGAGATATCTATTTTAACTTTTAGCCTCATAAACTCAGTCCACGCCCCATTCCTATCCTTCCAATCTATAGCCATCAAAGCACCTATGGCATTCCCCACATCCAGTGCCAGTTGACGATCCATGAATTCTATAGGAATATTATAAACTCGTAGCCAAAAAGGCGATAGCCAAAACTCGTAATCAGCTATGTTCTTTCCCTTGACAAATGGGACCATTGAAAATAAGCATTTATCGAATAACCAAGGCATAAGATTGAGGATTCGACTCCGATCCTCCAAGCAGCCAAATTTCACTATGACAACCCCTTCTTTCAACGCAACAAAGTCCACCTCTTCCTTAGTATACCACAAGGACCTGAACACTCTGTACATTGCTTCTCTGTTGGATGCTCATTCGCCATAATCTTGCCGACGGCCCAGGATTCGAATCCTTGGACATTTTTTCCGTTCTTTATGCATTTAACTTGGGCAGATTCGTCATCCGAGAATTTTAACTTCCTCAAAAGCTCATTTAACTCATCCGTCGATGTTGTCGCACCAATATCTGACCCTTCCTCCATCGTCCCAAAAACTCTTCTCGGAATCAACCCAGAGAAAGAGAGAAGAACCTGTCAAAAGGAAAAAAAAACAAAAAGAGAACCTCGCTAGGGACAAGAAAACACGAGACCCTCTCGAAACACACCGACTACAAAAAAACAAGAAAAGCGGATGCCCGATCAAGAGGACTCGTGCAAGAATTACGAAAGCCTCAACAACCAAGACACAACCACCGCAAAATTCAACAAGAAACCAAAGAAACCAATCAGAAAAGAATAAAAAACAACTAGACTAAAGGATATTACTAGTCAAGAACCTACATGAACCATGCACCTTAATGGAAAAAAGAAGGAGAAGACGATTTTTTTCATGCAGAGACGACAAAAGAACGTAGAAAAATCAAAAGTAAAAGGAAAAAAAAACCCAGACCTCGAGGGACCCACCACGAAAAAAAATCAAAAGAACATGCAGAAATAAACAGCAAAAAGAGCGTATAGAAAACACATAGAATTCAAAAACTAAGGAAAAATTGGAACATAATCACGGAGGACACGAAGCAAGAAGCTGCGCAGAAGCGTCTTATCGACCAAAGTCACCGCGGACCACAATCGCATCACAATAAACGCACCGAGAACAGCCACCGCAATGAAGAAAAGAACAAAAAACAAAACAAACGTCACCAACAAAAGCGAGCAGGACTCAAAACCCACACAAACGCCATAATATTCAAAGCGAATAAAGCGGACACAACGAAAACGCAAGAAGCGAAATCGCCCCAATCTTGGAGAAAAAGCGAAAACACGCTAAAACGCTACGGGCCCTCGCTACGGGCGCTACGAGCGACATTCATGTGTGCAAAAGGGGACACTTTATGGTGCCGGCAACCACTGCACGGGGCCAAAATTAGCTTTGGTGCTCGACCCTCCCACATCCGATGCACCAAGGTGTCGATCTTTGCCGATGCTCGACACATCAAAGGGGGTGGTGCCCGATGGCCCCGCACCACGGGATGGCACACGCTGCCGATAGTGTACGAGGCTACCGCGGGGCCAAAGGTGCCGGGGGCTCTCGTTGCAAAAGGGGAGGGACAGGGACGATTCATTCATTGTTGGGTACCGGACATGCAACGGTATCCGAATCCTACCTTTGGGACGATTCATTCATTATTGGGTAACGAACATGTAACGGTATCCGAATTCTACCTTTTGGGATTGGGGAGGGACTCGTTGCGCCGTTTGTGTATCCCGGGATGGCTCGCCGGATCATCGCCGGGATGGATCGTCGGAGCACCGCCGGGAACCTAACCGGTGGTGGGGGGGCACCGACGTCCGGGCATGCGATGGGCATGGGCAGTGCCCTGGATAACCCCTGGCTGCTCAATATCACTTCCCCCCTAAAGAGCTAAAAAAACTTGGTCAATGT
>CP106693.1:89222377-89262377 GCA_025502765.1 Gossypium herbaceum | reverse complement strand
ATTGATGCAATCGAATTCGATATACGCCAAAGGACTTCAAGATTTTCGAAAACTCCATCACTACCGTGTTTATTCCTAACAAATAAAAGGGCATCATCAGCAAAGAATAAATGATTAACTGAGGACCATTGAAACTAGCACCTAATGCCCTTTATCATATTAGTTCTTTATGCATGGATAAGCATACGAGACAGGCATCCATACATGCACAGAACAAGTAGGGGGAAAGAGGGTCCCTCGACGTAAGACCCTCTCTGGAATAATAACATCCACTGAATCATATTACACTTAACCCTATATTTAATAAAGACAAACACACTCCATGATTTTTTTTAACCCAAACAGAGAGAGAAACCCATTTTTTCTATCACAGCTTAATAAGACTCCATTCCACCCGTCAGACGCCTTTGCTCATGTCCAATTTGATCACACATCCTTTGTTCGGCTGCTTTTTGAGCTCCTAAGATAGTACAAGTCGGGCTATGAGAATGTTATCGTGAATTATGCTGTTGGGACAAAAGCACTTTGATTTTGGCTTATGCACTTTGAAGGACCTTCGAGCCGGTTAGCAAGCCGCCTTAGCAACCATTTTATAGACAAACCTGCATGCACTAATAGGACGGAAGTTAGCCATCTCATCAGATTTTTGATTTTAGGGATTAAAACGATCAAGGTTTCATTAACAATCAACACTCTTATCACCCTTAAGAATATCATGGCATAAACTCGTGACATATGTTTCATCAGATTCCAATGATCCTGAAAAATACCCTAAAGCCCATCAATTTCAGCGCCTTACGAGGATCCATCTGCTTAAACGCCACAAAATCTCCTCATCCAGATAGGCATCATTCGTAAACCGATTGGTGTCCATATCAATGCATTTAGGGATGTATGGAAGTCATCATCACCTGTGTTTATCAAGTCTTAAACAAAGAATGAAAATAATTCCGTGCAATACCACATATCTCCTCCTCATTATCATGCCAATTCCTTGTTCATCTTGTCTCGAAATTTTATTTTTCCTCCTACATCCCAAGCACGAACATGGAAATAACGCGGTTTCTATCCTCCCTTAGCTGATCGGATCGGCCCTGCCACCAAAGATTTTTCCTCGACATCATAAAGGTGGCATAAGCTTTCTAGCTTGTTTGAGCGCATACGCTGTTCGATCATCCGCTCGCCATCCATAAGTCTACTAATCTCCTCTCCAAACTTTTATTTTATATTTCAAATTTCGAAGCGACTAAATCGCCAAGGGCCCAACTTATCACGAGTCATGTCCATTTTCGCCAACATGTTGCTCTCTCCTTCCCAAATGCTCAAAATTAAGTCTTTAAGCTCCCGCCCTCCGCCTAACACGATTCATATCCTAACCACTTGTGACCCGTCTTCTCCCTATTAGGCTTACTACCTTCCAGATTAATCAGATAGCCTCATGATCGGACCGGATCGCGAATTACATAGAAGCTAAGAAAGGAACTTATCCGAATCACATCCGAGGCAACAAATCTATCCACTTTCTTTGACAAGCCTATCGCCTTCCTATTGTTTGTCCAAGTAAACCATCCATTGCAAGGCTTGATATCTGTGAGCTTTAACTCCTCCAGATATTACAAAATTCCTCCATTAACACCTTGGGTTTACTACGGCCACCTTCCTTTCGTAGAGATTCGTAATAGCATTAAAATTACCTCCAACAATCCATCCTTCATTAACCTTATGATGCACTCTCCTCAAAATATCCAGCCCGTTGTCTCGATCTAGAAGGCCGCCAGAAAAAACCAAAGAATCTCAAAGACATCCTCGCCTCTCCACCTAACCAACGAGTCAACATGAAAATTAGAATAATTTTGAACCACACATCTAGACCATCCCGCCAAAGTAATGCCAACCCCACTCTTTCCTCAATGAGTCCATCATGAGGCAACCCTCCATTCTCGTGATATGGAACTGACACACTGGAACCTGTTAGAATTAATCTTAGTTTTCACAGAAAACGATATCAGGACATTAGCAACAAGAAGTTGTTGAATTTTAACTGTCGCAGGTTCCCACCCCACGCTACCCAAAGAAGAATTTTCATGAGCCTCAAGGCTGGGTCACCACCACCGCCTTTAAAGATGAGACATGTTCCAGAGTTTTCTTCTAACCACTCTAGCAGGACTTTCAATTAACTATCGCCATAGGGTCTCTATGTCTTTGCGCTTGCTTTTTAGCCTTCCCACTCTTCCGCGATATATTCTCGCCATTTCTCCCTAGGTGAAAAGGCTGCTGGCTCAACTACAGTGTGTTTTCTTGCCCTTATTATTACCATCCCGCTCCGCCCCTCGAGCTAAATGCGCTTGTTCTTTCACTTTCAACTCCCTAACAACCATTTCAACACCATTCCTTCGCAAGCCTCTCTTGGTTGGATTCGCCATATGATCCCTCAACCAAATACTACACCGAGGTTTGAATTAATCACCCGCCTTCCTTTTGCGATACATGTCTTGTAATATGCCCTATCACCCCACACCAGTAGTAAAATCAGTTCCAGATTAATGAACCCTATATGTTCCTTCTCCACCTCGCCATCATTCTCACCAACCGCCTAGAGGTTTTAAAACATTTATCTTAACCTTTATCCTCATGAAATCTGTCCACCACCAATTCGATCCCTCTCAACCAATCGCCATCAACTCCCCCCACCTCAAGATTCAAAACCTTGATCACTTATACCATCATTCGTGACCGATTATTTGCCCGCCTCCTCCAAAATTTCAGTCTCGAGAAGCGTATTTCCTCCACACTTTTGTTTGATCAAGCCAACCTATTCTCCATGATGTAAAGAATCGAATCGCTAAGAAACAGAGAAGACAAATCTGGCCAAAACCCCAACCCAAAAGCAAGAAATGTCATGAGCACAAACGAAGTAAACTCGTATGGATACACAAAGCCTCACCAAATTGACAGATACTCCAAAAACAACCAAAGAAGAAACCAAAGAAAACCAATCGTAACCTAAGAACACAACACAACTAAAGGAAAATATTTATTTACGCTAAACTCAGAATATCGCATGCATATGCATGAAACATGCACATCGATTAAGAAAAGACGCCAACTCTCATGCAGTAAACCAAAAAGAACGAGAAAACCACACCGAGATTTAAAAGAACCAGCCCTACGGCCCCACCATAGACAAAATAAAGAATGTTGCATAAAAACTCAAAGAAACGATGAAAAACAAATAAAAATCAAAGAAACAAAGGAAAATAAATGGAAACGATCACCGTGAGACACGAAACCAAGAACCGCGCTAAGAAACATCATTTCGACCGTAGCTTCATGACAACAATACTTTGCAATAAAGCCACCGTGACGACCACCAAAAAGAAAAGTTATAAAAATAAAAGCAAACCGCACTAAAAAACACGCCAAACTAAACTCAGAACTCCACTCAAACCGCCATATTATTCAAAACGAATAGGCGTATACACATCCAAAAACAAGAAATTGAATCGCCCAAATCTTGAGAAAATCACAAACGCTGCATCGCTACTGTGCAACATTCAGATGTCCAAACGGGACACTCTTTAGCCTGCGACATCCGAGCCACTGTGGTGCCCTTGGCGCCGAGGCACCCGCACATCCAACGCCCTAGGTTGCCGATGGTGGCCGAGGCTCCCGCGACATCCAAGCACCAAGGTGCTAATGTCGCTCGAGGCTCTCAGACATCCAAGGCACCAAGGTGCTGGCGGTGCCCGAGGCTCCCTGCACATCCAAGCACCAATGTACCGATGGTGCCTGGGCCCTGCATGACCAGGGGCCTAGGTTGCCGATGGTGCCCGAGGCCTCCGCACATCCAAGGGCCTAGGTGCTGATGGTGGCCGAGGCCCTGCACCACCAAGGGCCTAGGTGCCGATGGTGGCCAAGGCCCCGTGACGACTAAGGGTCTAGGTGCCGATGGTCCCGAGGCTCGCACCACCAAGGGCCTAGGTTGCCGATGGTGTCCGAGGCCCCTGCACGACCAGGGGCCTAGGGTTGCCAATGGTGCCCGAGGCTCCTCAGACATCCAAGCACCAAGGTGCCGAGGTGCCCGAGGCTCCCAGACGACCAAGGGCCTAGGTGCCGATGGTGCCCGAGGCTCTCACCACCAAGGGCCTAGGTTGCTGATGGTAACAAGCTCCTACATGACCAGGGGCCCAGGTACCGATGGTGGCCGAGGCTCCGCACCACCAAGCCCCTAGGTTGCCACATGGTGGCCCCTACCACCAAGGGCCTAGGTTCCATGGTGCCCGAGGCTCCCTCGTGACGACAAGGGTCTAGGTTACCGATGGTGCCCGAGGCTCCGCACCACCAAGGGTTGCCGATGGTGCCCGAGGCTCGTGCATCACTAAGGGCCTAGGTGCCGAGGGTGCCCGAGGCTCCCAGACGACAAACGCCCAGGTTGCCGATGGCGCCCAAGGCTCCAAGACGCCCAAGCAAAGAATGTGCCGATGCTCCTGCACCATCGACGCCCTAGGTTGCTAAGGAGGCCTCGATGTTCGCACACCAGGGCCCAAGGTGCGGAGGATCTTGTTCCAAAAGGAGGGACCGGATGATTCAAAAGGAGGGACCCGGGAGGGACCGACGACTTGTAGCTTCATTTCGAGTATTCCGATGCCGGCCGGAGCATCATGGATGGCTCACTGAGCACCACCGGATGGCTCACGGAGCATCGTAGGATGGATCACGAGCAATCACTGGAACCTAACCGCTATGGAGGACACCGACCGTCTGGCATGAATGGGCGGGGCAAAGGCCTCTGACAACCCTGCTCGCCTTCACATATCACCCCCTAAAGAGCTAAAAACTTGGTCAATGTGCTACCAAAGCGACATTCTTTTTTTGAAAGAAAACGACCAAAGGTCAACCTCATCTTATTGCATCTTAATCAAACCATGGATATCTTGATAATCCATATCAAAATACAAATCAACTTTGTTCTAACGGCTAAGGACAAAGTAAATCAGCAAGATTATTAGTACGACTAATCCAATTAACATGGACAGAATCAAAAAATTAAAAGCACTACAAGTATGCTTATATGGTCCAAAAAAAAGAATATCTTTATTCCGCTTTGTTGACCGAATTGACTAGCCAAAGACTCGTATTCCACAATAAGTCGATCGATTTTTAAACTAGCCGCAGTTTAAGCTTCCTCTTTAAGCGCTTCCAACTCGCCCACTTTACATCCATAGCTTTATCAACGAACTTATAGTATCCCCAATAACGGCTTATCGTGGTCCTCGCATAACGCCCAATCCATCGCTTCCCATTAATACAAAGAATGCTTCACGCTCACTTTGATGTAGCCAGGGGTTTTCTCCATTCTTTAATCACAAAGCTGAGGAATAATGGTCTTGCACGATTATGAATGCGAAAGTCCTTGCTTAACATAGTCGCGCTTTCCCGCATCACACCGCTTCATCCATTTTCCCTTTGAAAAGCATATTATTTCTATCATTCAAATTGCTCCAAAGCAGAGTTAAGAAATCGCCAGCAGCCTTTTCTTATCCAAAGACATACGAAACATCCTCCAACCAATCGATGCAATTGGTGTATTCCCTAGGAGCGCCTATTGTTTAACCCACAAAGAAATTAAAATCTCACGAGCCTTGTGATGCCTTCATGGCGTGAATCAAGATTTCTTCTCCTGGTCTTGCATCTCTGACAAACGCTTTTGGAAACCCTCGACGGATGCGTGCAATGTTGTCGAACGGGAGAATGTTGTGACCAATCCTCCAAATTTAAAGATTTTGATCTTCGAGCATCTAAGCTTCCATAAGGCGCACAGAAAAATCTGTGAGGGCCGAATCCGACTTCCTTAAGAATCCCAATAAGCCGACTTGGACGGTAAATACCATGCGGATTTTGGAACCACGTCCGGGTGTCTTTAATGTTATTAGGAGGAATGGGAAAATTGTATATGCACCCCAAATAATCCCCATAAATCTTTTCACCCGCTCCCTTCCAACCGTTATCTTGGTCCAATGTGTCTTTGACTTTTCTTTCATTATCATTGAGAGGAGACCGACAAACCGACTCTCCAAAGATTCCATTCAGCCCCAATGCGCACGCCTAAGATCAATCCCATTGCCATCTCCCCACTTGCCAAATAAAACCATCCTACGATTCATCGCTTTGGCTATGCTCGCCTGGTGAATGAAGGCTTGTCGACCGCTTATACAGTAACACGTCCTGGAAGTATTTCGCACATAGGACTTTAAAACATAGAGTGTCCTGTTGAGACATAGTCTCCAAACCTGTCTCCCAAAAAGCCAAAGTTAAAGAGATATAGGTTTCGAAGCCCATTCCACCCATACCCTTCGGATAACACATATTTTCGCCACGCCTATCATCGCCCAGCCCCGATCTTGTCGTTGTTTGTCCACCACATCCTTCCCATTTGTGAATGGAGTTCCTTTATAGTGCCCTTGGAGCCAAGAACACCAAAATGCATAGGACGGAATGCCTGGATAATCGCTCTGATAAAAACTCTTCCCACCGTAAGAAAGCAAGTGTTTTGACCACTTTTTAACCTCGCAAGTACACTCTATTAATAATGGCAGGAAAGCTAAAGATTTCTTTCACCAACAGGAAGGAAGTCCAAGATAACTATCAAGCCGACATTCCGCATGCAAGCAAGGAGCTAACCAAAGTCTACTATCCTAAGGGTTTTAGGGCTAAACAAAATCATGGATTTATCCTTATTAATCTCTTGGCCCTGAAACCCTACTAAAATGAGCTATAATACTCACAAGCTCCTCAACATCTCTTTTTTATTACTTAACAAAGAGAAGAGCATTATCTCGAAAAATGTGATTAATACGGGCCCATTTCTACTAGCTCTAATACCCTTAAGCATATTATTATATCGTTTAAATAACAAAATAGAAAAGCTTCCATGCAAAATAAAAAAAGATAAGGAGAAAGAGGGTCCCCTTGTCTCAGACCACGCTCCAGCATAATTGTATCGGAGAGGATAGCATTGCACTTGACAACATAACGAACTGATCTAACACATCTCATAATCTTCGACACCCAATCGTTTGTGTAGCCCATTTTCTTCATCACCTCTTCGATAAAGTTCCACTCACCTGGAATCATAAGCCTTGCTCATGTCAAGCTTGACCACAAACCCTTTATTAGGACCATTTTGTACTCAAGATAATGGACAAGCTCATGAGCAATCAAAATGTTATCGTGAATCATCCTCCCCTAACAAAGGCACTTTGATTTTGGTCGATGCATAACGGAAGCGCTTCCTTCAACCGATTGGCAAGCACTTTCGCAATAATTTTATAAATCACCCTACAAAGGTCGATGGCCTAAAATTAGTCATGTCCATGGATCTTTAACCTTAGGGATTAAAACAATAATGGTATCATCATTTAAGCAATCCACATCTTTAACACCCCTAAGAATATCCAGCAAAGATTAATAACATCCGCTCCAACAACGCCCCAATTTTCTTTTGAAGAAATGCCCCACAAACCATCAATTCGGAGCTTCCTAGGATCCATTTGATTAAAGGCCTCCAGATTTCGCCTCAAGAAAATCAGAACAACCGTCATTGACCGTCTCTCAAATGCATTCTCAACATAGTCCGTATTAAGCTTCATGTTAGAATTTAAGTTTGACTTAAACAAGAGTTGAAAGTACTCCGTGGCTTTACAAATATCAATGTTATCCCTCCAGCTGTTGCTGGTGTCTTTTAGTCTAGCAATGTGGTTTTTTTTCTCCGTTAGTAGCCCCGATATGAAATAACCGAGTATTCCTGCCCCTTCCTTTAACCACATAACCTCGACCTTTGAGCCTTAATTTTCCTCAAGATTCAGAAATTACCCAAATTTTAACTGGTAAATTTTTAAGCTTCTTGCCTCGTTATTGCTCCCCTGCCATCAATAATTTATTAATATCCGCAGAGAACCAATTTGATTCCAGCTTGTTTTAACTTCTTGTATCGCCACCTTCCAAGCTCTTTCCTATATTCGTAATCTCTCCATAATATCTTGATTCCCACGTCGCCAAACACCTTTGATAATCGCTTTAGTACTTCATTTCTAGCCCAACAAACCTCATATACCTAAAACAAAGCCTAGGGTCCATAGGGCCATCTCTCGGTCTCCTACCTTCGTATCTAAACCGATCGCATCATGGTCGAGCTAGACTAATCACCCTAGTTTCCGTGAATGGAAGCTATTCACAAGATTGGCGACATATAAGGATCCAAACCTCTCTTTGACTCTAGCAGAATCCTCCCTATTGTTAACCCAAGTAAACCACCCATTATCGCTTAAGTCCACCACCGCTTAATTCACAACAATCGTAAGAAACTCCTCCATAAGAACCTTAGGCTTCTGCCCCTCATCTTTTCCGCCTCATCCAAAATAGCATTGAAGTCACTCGATGATCCACTTCCCAAGAATAGCTTGACCAACCTTTGAGCATATTCCAGAATTGCCTTCTATTCGGATCGGTTTCCATAAAAGCTAAAGAATAATAGGGCTCTCATTTTTCATATGAACCAAAGCATCGATATGGTTGTCGGAATAGGTTTGAATCTCAACCTTTCACTTTCTTTCCACATCATCATAACTAGCCCCACTTGCCTTCCGCATTCATTACTAAAAAAACCTTCCATTCTACATCTCTCGCGTAACAGTCAAATCTATTAGCACCGACCTTAGTCTCACAAAAGAAAATTATATCCGATCAATAGCAACAAGGAGTTGTTTAATCACGAACGTCGCAGGTTCCCAACCCCACCATACGTTCCAACAAATGATCTCATTAGCAGTATGGGCTGGTCATCACCACCGCCTTAACAGTGAAACACTTTCCATTAATCTCTTCAACGCTTTTGGACGGGCTTTTCAAAGCTATTTCTATTCAGATCCTCATTCGCTTTCTTTTTATGCTTGAATCATTCCCATACTATCCCGGATTGGCTTATTGATCATTTGTTCCACCGGGATGTCATTATCGAGTCTTCTTCACCTTCCTTCTCATTATTACTTTCGCACTGTGAGTGCCCATTTCATCTTTAGAATTTGTTTGACTCTCCTCCTTATCATCATCAGATTGGTTTTTTTCTCAACATTTCCACCCCATTCCTTCTCATGTTCTCGTTCCGAGTCGGTTCACAAAAGGAACCTCATCCAACTTCCATACCGCAGTTTGAATCCTCTATCACATCACCCGCCTCTATTATTTTGACACCTTCTAGTGGTATATCCTATCAACCCACACAAATTAAAAAGTCGTGAGCCGCTTCGTATTTTATAACCCCTATCATTTCTTCACCATCATCTCTCACAAACTTCACCACCTCCTCAAAGGTTTTGAGATATCTATTTTAACTTTTAGCCTCATAAACTCAGTCCACGCCCCATTCCTATCCTTCCAATCTATAGCCATCAAAGCACCTATGGCATTCCCCACATCCAGGCCGCTGATTTATCCATGAATTCTATAGGAATATTATAAACTCAGAGTCAAAAGGCGAAGCAGCCAAAACTCAATCAGCCTATGTTCTTTCCCTGACAAATGGGACCATTGAAAATAAGCATTTATCGAATAACCAAGGTATAAGATTGAGGATCGACCGATCCTCCAAGCAACCAAATTTCACTATGACAACCTTCTTTCAACGCAATAAAGTCCACCTCTTCCTTAGTATACCAAGGGACCTGAACACTCAGACATTGCTTCCTCGCTCGATGCTCATTCGCCATAATCTTGCCGACGGCCCAGTGATTCAATCCTGGACATTTTTTCCGCTCTTTATGCATTTAACTTAATGTATTCGCCATCCGAGAATTTTAACTTCCTCAAAAGCTCATTTAACTCATCCGGCCGATGTTGTCGCAATATCCAATATTCCTCCATCGTCTCCAAAACTCTTCTAATCAACCCTGCAGAAAGAGAGAAGAACCCACAAAAGGAAAAAACAAAAGAGAACCTCATAGGGACAAGAAAACACGAGACCCTCTCAAACACACCGACTACAAAATAAGAAAAGCGGATGCTTATCAAGAGGACTCGTGGCAAGAATTACGAAAGCCTCAACAACCAAGACACAAATTCACCGCAAAATTCAACAAGAAACCAAAGAAACCAATCAGAAAAGAATAAAAAACAACTAGACTAAAGGATATTACTAGTCAAGAACCTACATGAACCATGCACCTTAATGGAAAAAGAAGGAGAAGACGATTTTTTTTCATGCAGAGACGACAAAAGAACGAGAAAAATCAAAAGTAAAAGGAAAAACCTGACCTCGAGGGACCCACCACGAAAAAATCAAAAGAACATGCAGAATAAACAAAGAAAAAAGAACGATAGAAACATATAGAATTCAAAAAACTAAGGAAAAATTCGAACATAATCAACGGAGGACACGGCAAGAAACGCTGCAGAAACGCCTTATCCACCAAAGTCACCGCCGACCCTGCCGCATCACAATAAACGCACCGAGAACAGCCACCGCAATGAAGAAAAAGAACAAAAAAAAAAAAACAAACGCCACCAACAAAACAGTAATGCACTAAAACTCACACAAACCGCCATAATATTCAAAAACTAATAAGGCGTATAATAAAATGG
Source organism: Gossypium herbaceum (assembly GCA_025502765.1). NCBI lineage: Eukaryota > Viridiplantae > Streptophyta > Magnoliopsida > Malvales > Malvaceae > Gossypium > Gossypium herbaceum. The sequence goes on along the minus strand of CP106693.1, from coordinate 89,251,742 downwards.
CTCGACAGTTCGATCGGGTAGCATGGAGCCTACCAATACACACAACCAAAACACCACTCATATGCCCATTGCATATTAGTAGTAGCATCCATACACACCAACCGACAACCCACCCAACCAATGTATTAGTAGGGGAGCGGAAGGAACAATGAGCGAGGGTACACCACAAGCGCTGGTACGAGAACTACGAGGCACAAAATCCCATTGGGACTTGGTCGAGCCAAGACCGAGCCTACAAACTCAACTTACGCCCCCAGTGAGCCGTTGCCGTCAAAGGGACTTGGTACTGGGGTCACGGGTAGCTTCGAATGCAGGTAAGGCCTTGGCAAGGCCAAGGTGCCGATGGGTCACCGACTTGGAAGGCATAAGGCGTCCTTAACATGACGTGGGAGAATGGGCAAGCCAAGCTCGAGCCCATAGCAATGCATAAGCCACCCCAAGAGATCTTTGCCCAATATAAGGAACCTGGTCTTGGAGTCGTTGGCTACATTTCTATGGGCACAGGCTTGACCGGCCGAAAAATCATCACCCCCGCCACTAGTGCCGGCGATTGACCCACCACCGTTGGTGAGTCATTGCGGGACTATCCAACCCCCGTGGGGGATGCAGACGCACCCCACCTCGGGTTCGAGGGGGGGCCACGTCGGGGGCAGCGGATCTCTACCCCTTAAAGAGCTAAAAAAAACTTCGTCAATCTGCTACCAGGCAACATTATTTTTTTTTTTTGAGCAAAAACGACCACAAAGAGTCAAAACACTATATTACGTAACATCAGTAACTACATCATTGTGGATTTCAATAGGATAATCCATCTCAAAAAACCACGTCATTTTCTCTCTACACATTTTAGTACATATAAAATCTGCTACTTTATTACCGGCCCTAGCAGTCCAAAATAAATCGGCCGAATTGAAGCTTTCGAAAGCAGCAGTGCAATTTTTTATGCGCGCGCCAAGAACAGTGATGTCCGTAGCAATATTCGTATGTCTGAAACGGGGACACTTTTCTTTAGCCCGTACATCCGAGCCACCAGGGTGCCCCTGCAGCTCGAGGCACCCGCACATCCAACGTCCTAGGTTGCCGATGGTGTCCGAGGCTCCCGCACATCCAAGCACCAAGGTACCAATGCTGCTCGAGGCTCCCCCACATCCAAGGCACCAAGGTGCCGATGGTGCCCGAGGCTCCCGCACGACCAAGGGCCGAGGTTGCCGATGGTGTTCGAGGCTCCCGCACATCCAAGCACCAAGGTCCCGATGGTGCCCGAGGTTCTCGCACGATCAAGGCCTAGGTTGCCGATGGTGCCCGTGGCTCCCGCACGACCAGGGGCCTAGGTTGCCGATGGTGCCCGAGGCTCCCGTACATCCAAGGGCCTAGGTGTCGATGGTGGCCGAGGCTCCCGCACGACCAAGGGCCTAGGTGCCGATGGTCCAGAGGCTCTCGCACGACCAAGGGCCTAGGTTGCCGATGGTGCCCGAGGCTCCCGCACGACCAAAGGCCTAGTTGCCGATGGTGCCCGAGGCTCCCGCACGTCCAAGCACCAAGGTGCCGATGGTGCTCGAGGCTCCCACACAACCAAGGGCCTAGGTGCCAATGGTGCCCGAGACTCTCACACGACCAAGGGCCTAGGTTCCCGATGGTGGCTGAAGCTCCCGCACGACCAAGGGCCTAGGTGCTGATGGTGGCCGAGGCTCCCGCACGACCAAGGGTCTAGGTTGCCGATGGTGGCCGAGGCTCCCGTACGACCAGGGGCCTAGGTTCCGATAGTGCCCAAGGCTCTCGCACGACCAGGGGCCTAGGTTCCGATGGTGCCCGAGGCTCTCGCAAGACCAAGGGCCTAGGTTGCCGATGGTACCGAGGCTCCCGCGCGACCAGGGGCCTAGGTTTCCAATGGTGCCCGAGGCTCCCGCACATCCAAGCACCAAGGTGCCGGTGGTTCCCGAGGCTCCCGCACGACCAAGGAGCTAGGTGCCGATGGTGCCCGAGGCTCCCGGACTACAAACGTCCTAGGTTGCCGATGGCGTCCAAGGCTCCAGCACGTCCAAGCAAAGAATGTGACGATGCTCCCTTTTATCGACGTCCTAGGTTACCAAGGGTGCCTGATGCTCCGGCGCGACCAAGGGCCCAAGGTGCCGGAGGATCTTGTTCCAAAAGGGGAGGGACCGGGATGATTCAAAAGGGGAGGGACCTGGAGGAGGGACTGGGACGACTTGTAGCTTCATTTTCGATATTCCGGGATGGCTCGACGGAGCACCGCCGGGATGGCTCGCCGGAGCACCGCCGGGATGGATCACCGGAGCACCGCCGGGAACCTAACCGGCGATGGGGGGCACCGACGTCTGGGCATGAAATAGGCGTGGGCAGTGCCCTGGACAACCCCTGTTCGCCTCAATATCACCTCCCCCCTAAAGAGCTAAAAAAACTTGGTCAATGTTCTACTAGGCGACATTCTTTTTTTTTTTTGAACAAAAAATAACCACACGGGTCAACACAAATTTATTAAGAAACATCACAAATTACAGCATCATGGATCTCCAACGGATAATCCATTTCAAAAAAACAACTTTTTGCCTCACTCAACATTTTCCTACAAATTAAATGGGCTACATTATTACAAGACCGATCGACCCAAATTAAAATGGTGATTTAAAAATATGAAAGTCATTGTGCACTCTTTAAGTCAGGCGCCTATGATAGTGACGCCATTTGCTAAATTATTTAGTCTGCTGACCAGCCCAACATAATCCGTCTCAAAGAGAATATGTCCTTTGATATTTAATTTTCGCATACGTTAATGCTTTCCTCAAAGGCCACGCATTCACCTCTTCCACCGACCTTTGCCCACTTTAAAACCCCACCGCCTCCTAAGACAAAGCCTTCTTCATCTCTTATTATTGACCCATACCGATTCCGCTTTCCCCAACTGTAGCATCAAAATTTATTTTTATAAATCCTTTCGAGGTTTAACCCACTTGTTGTCCACTATGTTTTGAGAGAGTAATGGTTCATGCAACATATTACATATCCTAACTCCTTGCTCAAATTGCTAGCTCTTTTCCCATATTAGTCAAGCAAGATCTTCTTCTTTTCCCGAAAATGAAGTTATTTACATTATTCCAACAGTTCCATAAAATTGTCATTAGGTCACCATGGCTCTCTTGTCAAGGACACGCATCACATCTTCCAACCAATCAATGCAATGAACATAAGTTTTAGAAATAAAGCTCTGGACCATCCACCTATCGGATGTAATGCTCTCGATGTTGGGCGCCTCTTAAAGCATGTAGCAAAGTTTCAGTTTCAGCTCCACATCTTGGACACCCCTTGTTAAAGCCAGGTCTGATGGAAGCAATTTTCTCATTTGTCGGTAAAGTGTCGAGCTTCCATAACGCTTTCCAAAAACATCTGTGAGAGCCGTATCCCATTTCTTTCAACAGCAACCACGAGTAGGCTAACTTCGAAGTGAAACACCCGTGGGTATTATGAAACCAGATTATCTTGTCTTCCTCGACCCACATCTCCAATTGGGATGTCGCAAATCTTGTCCCCCAAGTCCGGCCCATACACTTGCTTAACTTTATTCACATCCCAACTTCTATTATCCACGTGCCAAAGATCTTTCACACTCTTTACATTCGGGTTTAAATTATTGCTTATGACCATGTCCCCATTAAGACCTTCCATTCCCCAATTATCAGTCCAAATATTTATCTTCTCACCATTACCAACCTGCCGCCCAAAGCCATCTTTAAAAACTTCCGCCTCTGCCGCAATGCTTGACCAAGTGAAAGACGCTTTGTCTACCTTTTTAGCATGGAAAATGTTTCCATCTGGGAAATATTTCGATGATAGCACTTTGAAACAAAGGGAATCTGTATTGTTTAGAAGTCGAACGTCTCTAATTCCAAGGCCGCCCATACCTTTCGGTTTGCACAACGTTTTCCATGGGATCATCGTCCAAAATCTTCCTCTGTCCTTTCCCGCCCACCAAGTTCTGCTAAGCATGGCTTGAATGTCATCAATAACACCTTTGGGAGCCAAAAAGATTGACATAGCATACGTAGGGATAGATTGAAGAATAGCTTTAATGAAGACTTCTTTTCCCCCAAACGATAGCAACCTCTTTGTCCAGCTGTTAATCCTGCAAGATAGTTTGTTAGTAACCTCTTTGAAAGCCTCTGTTTTCTTCTTACCAATAGGAATAGGAAGGCCAAGATAATTGTTTAATTTTTCCACCATCGTCATGCCTAGCAGATCACTAAAAAGTGTTCGTTGAGCTCTTGGAGGATTGGGACTAAACATGATCATTGACTTGTCAAAGTTTATTTCTTGACCTGAAATGTTAGAAAAAATATCAAGCATATTAACAAGACATTCAATATCGCTCCTTTTATTCCTGACAAACAGAAGTGCATCATCAGCAAAGAACAGGTGATTTATTCTAGGGCCTTCCCTACTAGCCCGGATGCCTCTTAAGGTGTTGTTCTCCTGTGCATGGATAAGCATTCTCGAAAATGCTTCCATACAAAATAAGAACAAATAAGGGGATAGTGGATCCCCTTAACGGAGGCCCCTCTCAGGCACAAAAATATCAGAAAGAATATTATTGCATTTGACCGTATAAGTAACCGAACGAACGCATTCCATAATTTTAGCAATCCACTTATCCGCAAAACCCATCTTCTTCATTACGTTTTCAATAAAATTCCACTCCATTCGGTCATATTCTTTACTCATGTCAAGCTTGACTACGAGTCCTTTATTAGGGCTGTTTTTAGAACTTTGAAGATAATGGAGGAGTTCATGCGCTATCAGAACATTATCATGTATCATCCTCCCTGGCACAAACGCGCTCTGATTTTGACTAATACAACTGGGCAGGACAGCTTATAGCCGATTAGCAAGCACCTTAGAAATGATCTTGTAGACAAACCTGCAAAGGCTAATAGGGCAGAAATTAGTAAGCTCACAAGGATTTTTAATTTTAGGAATTAAAATGATCATAGTTTCGTTAACACTAGAGATATGTTTGTTCCCGTTAAGAACTTCCAGACAGTAGCTAATAGTATCTTTTCCCACAATGTCCCAGTGATGCTTAAAAAAACTTCCCGATAACCCGTAAATTCCGGGGGCTTTATTGGGATCCATCTGCTTAATAGCCTGAAGAACCTCCTTCTCCGTGTAGTCCAAACAAAGCCATTCATTTGTTTCCCTCGTCACACAGTCCTTAATAAAACCCATCTCCTGGGTATTAACATTTTGACCATTTGACCGAAACAGATTCACAAAATAATCTTTAGCCACCTTGTTTATATCCTTGCTGTTCGTCACCCACTGCCCTTCCGCGTTTTTAAGCTTCTCTATAACATTCTTTTTAGCCGGCCGCTGGCTTTAGCATGGAAATACCTAGTATTTCTATCTCCTCCTAAGCCAATTTGACCTAGACCTTTGTGCCCAGTAACTTTCCTCCCTAGCATAGAAAAAGTCAAGCCTTCTCCGAGTCTCCTTTAACGTGCGCCCACTTTCCTCTCTGCTAACAGAGTCAATGATCCAGTCTATATGTTTTTCAAGCTTTTACATGTCCCTCTTCAAATTTCCATATTTTTTCCTCTGCCAAGGATCAAGAGCCGACCTAACTCTTTCGATCTTCTCCCCAAAGTCAGTAGTATCCCTGTTCCAAGCTCTTTCAATAACGTTTTTTGCTCCCACAACACCCGCCCAACAAACATCAAACTTGAAGCACAATCTTTTATCATTTGGATAATCCTTCTGTTTTCGACCCCACAGGTCTAAGATAATTGCATCATGATCCGATTGGGTTTGTCTCACCACCTTGGTAGATATGAAAGGAAATTTTTCAGCCACTGAAACTGAGCTAATGAACCTATCGATTCTTTCCTTTATCAATCCCCCCCACTTCTATTATTAACCCATGTAAACCAACCACTGTCAGGTTTAATATCCACAAGAGCCAGTTCGTCCATAACCTCTTTAAACTCATTCATTTGCACCCTCACACCCCTACACCCACCTTCTTTCTCAGCATCGTTCAAAATAGCATTAAAATCTCCCCCGACAATCCACTCTTCCCTAACGGACTCTCCAACCCTCCGCAACATATCCCATGAGCTGCTCCTAAGATTCGGGTTCGCATGCCCATAAAATTCCGTAACCCTTATAATTTTGTTGTTCTCCAGTTTTACCAATGAATCAATGTGATGCTTAGAGTAGTTTTGAATAGAGACATTCATCCCATCCCTCCACATCAACGCAAGACCCCCACTCTGTCCTTCAGAATTAACCGCTAACCTATTCTGCATCCTACATTTATTTTGGACCCTACAAAAATCATTGGCAGACATTTTTGTCTCGCTAAGAAAGATGAGATCAGGATTATTAGCTGCGAGAAGTTGTTTTAACTCCCTTAGCTTTGCGGGGTTCCCCAAACCGTGACAATTCCAGCACATAAACTTCATTTACAAACGACAACTCACGAGACTGCTACCTTAAACGAGTGCCAGGGAGACTGATCAACACTTTTCTCTTGTTGCCTCCCCCAACCTCGACAAGAAACACCCCAAGAATAGAGAAAAACAGAACCCCGAAAACCGCCACCGGGAACAGAGCAAAGAAACAGTCCAAGAACCTGCAAAAACACAGCAAAACAACAACAGCCAGGAACACCCCGACTCAAGCTACGAACAAACACCCCCACCAAACCCCCTTCCCCGAACATCAAGGAAAGGAAAACTTGCAATAAAGTACCAGAAAACTGCAACCTAACACCAGCAGTCCAAGAAACCCCAGCAAACCTAATAGCTACTGTAACAAAAACAACTAAAACGAACAAATAGGGAAAATCATTAAAACTTATCCTCCGCATTCATATTATGCCTGTTAAACCATAAAAAACCCTCAGATTGAATAACGTTGAAAAGTCAAAGAAAATAAGAAATACCACCAGTGGAATACATGCAAGACGAAACAATCCATGCAAGATACATGCAAGACCCATGCAACCTACTGAACGTAAAGAAAATCAATAAAATAGATGAACAAGACAAAAGAAACGACAAAACCTTATTGCTTCCAATGAAACAATCCCATCAAAACAGGGTCTGACGATGCTAGAAAAGATCGTGACGAGCCACGTATGTATCGCCCGTACCACCTCGAATGGCCCGCCACCGCTAAAACACATAAAGTCGCAAGAACTCCTTGGCCATGCAAAGCAACGAACGTCACAGAGCCAAGAAACCCTCTGAAAATTCCCACCTAACACCAGACTTCAACAGCAACATGTCACGTCGGTCCCCCGGCACCGCAAACCCACCGAAGAAAGACACAAAAATAAAATAAAATAAAACCAAAAATAACAAAGATACACTCAACACCACAAGACTGCCATAAAATTCAAAGAATAATAGGCAGACACACAAACGAAGTCAAGAAGAAAAATCGCTTGAATCTTAGAGAAAATTCAAAAACACGCTTGCTGCTTGCTACCAGGCGCTACCAGGCAACATGTTACCAGGCGACATTCTTTTTTTTTTTGAAAGAAAACGACCAAATGTCAACCTCATCTTATTGCATCTTTAATAATCAAACCATGGATATCCGTCGGATAATCCATATCAAAATACAAATCAACTTTGTTCCTAACGGCTAAGTGACAAAGTAAATCAGCGAGATTATTGCTAGTACGACTAATCCAATTAACATGGATGTAATCAAAAAATTAAAAGCACTACAAGTATGCTTAATATACATCCAAAACAAGAATATCTTTATTCCGCTTGTTGACCGAATTGACGAGCCCAAAGACCGCCGATTCCACAATAAGCCGAGTGATTTTAATCTAGCCGCCTGTGTTTAAGCCTTCTTTAAGCGCTTCTAACTCGCCCAATTTACATCTATAGCTTTATCAACGAACTTATAGCATCCCCAATAACAAAGCCATCTTGGTCCTCGCGATAGCGCCCAATCCATCGCTCTCATTAATAACAAAGAAGGCCCACGCTCACTTTGATGTAGCCGAGGGGGTTTTCTCCATTCTTTAATCGTCGAGTCGGAGGAATAATAGTGGCTCGTCGATTATAAATGCGAAAGTCCTTGCTTAACATGGTCGCCCTTTCCTAGACCGTCACCGCTTCATCCATTTTCCTTTGAAAAGCATATTATTTCTATCATTCCAAATTGCTCCAAAGCGAGTTAAGAAATCAAGAAGACTTTCTTATCCAAAGACACGAAAAACATCCTCCAACCAATCGATGCGCTTGGTGTATTCCCAAATGAGCGCCTATTGTTTAACCCACCGCCACCAAAATCTCACGAGCCTTTTGACAGTCTTTCATGGCATGAATCGCTTTTCTTCTCTCTTTGCATCTCGGAAAAATGTTTTGGAAACCCCGATGATGCGAGCAATATTGTCGAACGTGGGAGAATGTTGTGACCAATCCTCCACTAAAGATTTTGATCTTCTGAGCATCTCAAGCTTCCATAAGGCGTCGAGAAAAATCATGAGGGGCCGAATCGACTTCCTTAAGAATCAACCAAGGATAAGTCGACTTGGACGTGTAAATACCATGCGGATTTTGAACCCACGTCCGGGTGTCTTTAATGTTATTAGGAGGAATGGGCAAATTGCATATGCACTCCCCCAAATAATCCCCATAAATCTCTTTCACCCTTTCCCTTTTCCAACGCTCATATCTTGGTCCCATGTGTCTTTGACTTTTCTTTCATTATCATTAAGAGGAGACCGACAAACCGACTCTCCAAAGATTCCATTCAGCCCCAATGCGCACGCCTAAGATCAATCCCATTGCCATCTCCCACTTGCCAAATAAAACCATCCTTAAGCGCATCTCATCGCCTTTGGCTATGCTCGCCTGTGAATGAAGGCTTGTCGACCGCTTATAATCGAACACGCCCCTTCAGTGGAAGTACTTCACACATAGGACTTTAAAACATAGAGTGTCCTGTTGAGACATAAGTCTCCAAACCTGTCTCCCCAAAAGAGCCAGGTTAAAGAGATGTAGGTTTCGAAAGCCCATTCCACCCATACCCTTCGGATGACACATTTTCCGCCACGCCATCATTGCCCAACCCCGCATCTTGTCGTTGTTTGTCCACCACATCCTTCCCATTTGTGAATGGAGTTCCTCTATAGTGCCCTTTGGAGCCAAGAACACCGAAAATGCATAGGACGGAATGGCCTGGATAATCGCCTTGATAAAGACCTCTTTCCCACCGTAAGAAAGCAAGTGTTTTGACCAGCTTTTAACCCTGCAAGTACACCTATTAATAATGTCAGTGAAAGCTAAAGATTTCTTCCTACCAACAGAAGTGGAAGTCCAAGATAACTATCAAGCTTTTCGACAAATCCGCATGCCAAGCAAGGAGCTAACCGAAGTCTACTATCCCTAGGGTTTTAGGGCTAAACAAAATCATGGATTTATCCTTATTAATCTCTTGGCCCAAACCCTACTAAATGAGCTATAATACTCACAAGCTCCTCAACATCTCTTTTTTATTACGAACAAAGAGAAGAGCGCCATCAAGAAAAAGCAATGATTAATACGGGGCCCATTTCTACTAGCTCTAATTCCCTTAAGCATATTATTATACTGGGCACGAAATAACAGTTTAGAAAAAGCTTCCATGCAAAATAAAAATAGATAAGGAGAAAGAGGGTCCCCTTGTCTCAGGCCACGCTCCGGCATAATTGTATCGGAGAGGATAGCATTGCACTTGACAAAATAACGAACTGATCTAACGTATCTCATAATCTTCGACACCCAATCGTTTGCGTAGCCCATTTTCTTCATCACCTCTTCGATAAAGTTCCACTCCACCCGGTCATAAGCCTTGCTCATGTCAAGCTTGACCACAAACCCTTTATTAGGACCATTCTTCGTACTCTAAAGATAATGGACAAGCTCGTGAGCAATCAAAATGTTATCGTGAATCATCCTCCCCGGAACAAAGGCACTTTGATTTTGGCTGATGCATAACGGAAGCGTTTCCTTCAACTGATTGGCAAGCACTTTCGCAATAATTTTGTAAATCACCCTACAAAGGCTGATGGGCCTAAAATTAGTCATATCCACAGGATCTTTAACCTTAGGGATTAAAACAATAATGGTATCATTTAAGCAATCCACATCTTTAACACCCCTAAGAATATCCAGGCAAAGATTAATAACATCCGCTCCAACAACGTCCCAATTTTCTTTGAAGAAATGCCCTAACAAACCATCAATTCCGGAGCTTTCCTAGGATCCATTTGATTAAAGACCTCCATGATTTCGCCTCTCTGAAAATCCTCAGAACAACCGGTCATTTACCGCCACAAATGCATTTCTCTACATAGTCCAGATTAAGCTCATCGTTAGAATTTAAATTTGACTTAAACAAGAGTTGAAAATACTCCCGATAGCTTTACAAATATCAACATTATTATCCCTCCAACCGCCGTTGGTGTCTTTAAGTCTAGCAATATTGTTTTTTTCCTCCCGTTAGTAGCCCCGACATGAAAAACCGAGTATTCTGTCCCCTTCCTTTAACCACATAACCCTCGACCTTTGAGCCTTAATTTTTCCTCAAGATCCAAAGAATTACCCAAATTTTAACCGAATAGCCTTAAGCTTCTTGCCTCGTTATTGCTCCCCGCCATCAATAATTCTATTAATATCCACTGCAGAGAACCAATTTGATTCCGCAGCTTGTTTTAACTTCTTATACTGCCACCTTCCAAGCTCTTTGCCTACATTCGTAATCTTCTCTATAATATCTTGATTCCCACGCTGCCAAACACCCTTGATAATCGTTTTAGCAGCTTTATTTCTAGCCCAACAAACCTTATACCTAAAATAAAGCCTAGGGTCCATAGGGCCATCTCTCGGTCTCCTACCTTTGGTATCTAAACTGATCGCATCATGGTCAGAGCTAGACATAAGGAAGCTATTCACAGCATTGGCTGACATAAGGAAGCGATCCAGCCTCTCTTTGACTCTAGCAGAACCCTCCCTATTGTTAACCCAAGTAAACCACCCATTATCAGTTTTTAAGTCCACCACCGCTAATTCATCAACAATCATTCGAAACTCCTCCATAAGAACCTTGGGCTTTCTCCTACCCCCATCTTTTTCCGCCTCATCCAAAATAGCATTGAAGTCGCCCCCGATAATCCACTTCCCTGTAACAGTTTGACCAACCCTTTTAAGCATATTCCAGGAATTCTGTCTTCTATTCGGATCGGCATTTCCATAAAAGCCAGTGAAACGAATAGGGCTCTCATTTTCATATGTACCAAAGCATCAATATGGTTGTCTTTGTAATAGGTTTGAATCTCAACCTTCTTACTATCTTTCCACATTATAACCAAATTTCCACTCTTGCCTTCCGCATTCCACAAATGACCTTCCATTCTACATCTCCTGTAATGTAATCAAATCTATTAGCACCGACCTTAGTCTCACAAAGGAAAATTATATCCGATCAATAGCAACAAGGAGTTGCTTCAAATCCTACCGTCGCAGGTTCCCAACCCCACTACAGTTCCAACAAATGATCTTCATTAGCGTATGGGCCGGTCACCACCACCGCCTTAACAGTGAAACACTTTCCATTAATCTCCTCTTAACGCTTTTTGGGCGGGCTTTCTTCAAAGCTATTTCCATTCAAAGATCCTCATTCGCTTTCTTTTATGCTTGAACCGTCCCATACTATCCTCGAATTGGCTTATTGATTCTTTGTTCCACCGGGATGTCGTTATCGAGGCTTCTTCACCTTCCTTCTCATTACTTTTCGCACTGTGAGTGCCCACTTTCATCTTTAGAATTTGTTTGACTCTCCTCCTTATCTTCAACGTATTGGTTTTTTCCTTAACAATTTCCACCCCATTCCTTTTCATGTTCTGTCACGAGTTGGGTTCACCAATGGAACCTCATCCAACTTCCATACTGCAGTTTGAATCCTCTATCACATCACCCGCCCTATTGTTTTGACACCTTCTAGTGGTATGTCCTATCAACCCACACAATAACAAAAGTCCGGAGCCGCTCGTACTTTATAACCCCTATCATTTCTTCACCAAAGATCGCTCACTTAACTTCACCACCCTCCTCAAAGGTTTTGAGATATCTATTTTAACTTTTAGCCTCATAAACTCACCCCACGCCCATTCCTATCCTTCCAATCAATAGCCATCAAAGCACCTATGGCATTCCCCACATCCAAAGCAGTGATGACGATCCATGAATTCTATAGGAATATTATAAACTCAGAGCCAAAAGGCGATAGCCAAAACTCAGAATCAGCTATGTTCTTTCCCTTGACAAATGGGACCATTGAAAATAAACATTTATCAAATAACTAAGGCATAAGATTGAGGATTCGACCGATCCTCCAAGCATCCAAATTTCACTATGATGTTCCCCTTCTTTCAACGCAACAAAGTCCACCTCTTCCTTAGTATACCACAAGGACTCAACACTCAGACATTGCTTCTCCGTTCGGATGCTCATTCGCCATAATCTTGCCTACGGCCCAGAGTCTAATCCTTGGGCGTTTTACCCTTCTTTATGCATTTAACTTAGGCGATTAGCCTTCCGAGAAATTTAACTTCCTCAAAAGTTTATTTAACTCATCCGTCGATGTTGTCGCACTCAATATCCAAATTTCTTCCTCCATCGTCCCAAAGACTCTTCATGAGTCAACCCAGAGAAAGAGAGAAGAACTCGCAAAAGAAAAAACTAAAAGAAAACCTCGCTAGGGACAAGAAAACACGAGACCTTCTCGAAACACACCGACTACAAAAAAAAACAAGAAAAGCGAACGCCCAATCAAGAGGACTCGTGCAAGAATTACGAAAGCCCCAACAACCAAGACACAGCCACCGCAAAACTCAACAAGAAACCAAAGAAACCAATCAGAAAAGAATAAAAAACAACTAGACTAAAGGATATTACTAGTCAAGAACCTACATGAACCATGCACCTTAATGGAAAAAGAAGGAGAAGACGATTTTTTTCATGCGAGACGACAAAAGAACGAGAAAAATCAAAAGTAAAGGGAAAAAAAACCTGCACCTCGAGGGACCGAATTTCAAAAAACAAAAGAACATGCGAAATAAACAAAGAAAAGAACGATAGAAAACACATAGAATTCAAAAACTAAGGAAAAAAAACCAAAACATAATCAACGGAGGACACGAAGCAAGAAACGCGGCAGAAACGCCTTATCGACCAAAGTCACCGCCGACCACAATCGATCACAATATAGGCACCGAGAAACGACCATCGAAATGAAGAAAAGAACAAAAATGTAAACAAACGCCACCAACAAAACGGATGCACTCAAAACCCACATAAACTGCCATAATATTCAAACGAATAAGGCAGACACACAACGAAAACGCAAGAAGCAGAATCGCCCCAATCTTGGAGAAAAAACAGAAAACACGCTGCTGCTACGCTACCAGGCGACGCTACCAGGAGACATTCTTTTTTTTTTACCCTACCAGGCGACATTCATGTGTCTGAAACAGGGACACTTTATGGTGCCGACGCTTCTGCACCAACGGGGGCCCAAAATTAGATTTGGTGCTCGACACTCCCGCAGATCCGATGCACCAAGGTGCCAATGCTGCCCGATGCTCCGACACATCAAAGGGGCCGGTGGTGCCCGATGGCCCCGCACCACGGGATGGCACACGCTGCCGATAGTGTACGAGGCTACCGCGGGGCCAAAGGTGCCGGAGGCTCTTGTTGCAAAAGGGGAGGGACAGGGACGATTCATTCATTGTTGGGTACAGGACATGCAACGGTATCCGAATCCTACCTTTGGGACGATTCATTCATTATTGGGTACCGAACATGTAACGGTATCCGAATTCTACCTTTTGGGATTGGGGAGGGACTCGTTGCGCCGTTTGTATATCCCGGGATGGCTCGCCGGATCATCGCCGGGATGGATCGTCGGAGCACCACTGGGAACCTAACCGGTGGTGGGGGGCACCGACGTCCGGGCATGCGATGGGCATGGGCAGTGCCCTGGATAACCCCTGGCTGCTCAATATCACTTCCCCCCTAAAGAGCTAAAAAAACTTGGTCAATGTGCTACCAGTCGACATTCATGTGTCTGAAACAGGGACAGGTTTCAGATGTCTGAAACAGGGACACTTTTTTCAAATTAATGCTCCTCATAGATCCGAGGCACCAAGGTGCCGATGTTGCCGATGACCCGCACTACAGGATGGCCTACGCTATGGATGTTGCCCGAGGCTCCGTGACATGCACCGAAATGGGGCAAGTTTTTTTACGCCACTTACACTTAGTATTTTAATTGAAAATTTTTACATTGGTAGAAAAGAAATACAAGAAGCCGAATGAAATATGGCATGATGGCACGGCAGATAATTGAACAAGTGCCCGGGCCGCCAACAGTTGGAAGCTCGCACTCGCACCACCACGGCCCCCGTTGTGCCATGTTTCTCGAGGGGGCGGCACGGCCAAGTGTTTAAACTTAGAAATTTTTTCTGTTGGCCCAAAACAAATACAAGAAGTATGGCATGGCATGGCACGGCACGGCAGAAAATTGAACAAGTGCCCGGACCGCCAACACTTGTGAGCTCGCACCCGCACCACCACGGCCCCCGTTGTGCCATGTTTCCTAAGGGGGCGGCACGGCCAAGTGTTTAACTAACTCCTTACACACTAAGTCCCCCACTTAGGGACTCTAGGGTCGGGACGTGCAAAAGAACAAGGGTGGATCGGAAGGGAGATGGGGGAGGGATGAATCAAAGCGACAAAGGGCTGAATCTCAGTGGATCGTGGCAGCAAGGCCACTCTGCCACTTACAATACCCCGTCGCGTATTTAAGTCGTCCGCAAAGGATTCTACCCGCCGCTCGGTGGGAATTATGCTCCAAAGGCCCCTACTGCGGGTTGGCAATTGGGCGACGGGTGCGTGCGTCGCTTCTAGCCTGGATTCTGACTTAGAGGTGTTCACTCATAATCCAGCGCACGGTAGCTTCGCGCCACTAGCTTTTCAACCAAGCGCAATGACCAATTGTGCAAATCAACCGTTCCTCTCGTACTATGTTGAATTACTATTGCGACGCGGCCATCAGTAGGGTAAAAGTAACCTATCTCACGACGGTCTAAACCCACTCACGCTCCCTATTGGTGGGTGAACAATCCAACACTTGGTGAATTTCGCTTCACAATGATAGGAAAAGCCGACATCGAAGATCAAAAGCAACGTCGCTATGAACGCTATCGCCACAAGCCGCTTATCCCTGTGGTAACTTTTCCGACACCTCTAGCTTCAAATTCAAGGTCTAAAGGATCGATAGGCGGGGCTTTCACGATTCAGATTCAGACTTTGGAAATCGTAACCAAACGAGCTTTTACCCTTTTGTTCCACACGAGATTTACTCTCGTTGAGCTCATCTTAGGACACCCGCATTATCTTTTAACAGATGTGCCGCCCACCAAACTCCCCACCGACAATGTCTTTCGCTCGGATCGGTAGGCGAAGCCGACCTTGGGTCCAAAAGAGGGCCGTGCCCATCCATTCCACTAATAAGTAAAATAACGTTAAAAGTAGTGGTATTTCAATTTCGCCGAGAGCTCCCACTTATCTACACCTCTCAAGCCATTTCACAAAGTCGGACTAGAGTCAAGCTCAACAGGTCTTCTTTCCTCACGATTCTCGCCAAGCCCGTTCCCTTGGTCGTGGTTTCACCGGATAGTAGATAGGACAAGGGAATCTCGTTAATCCATTCATGTGCGCCACTAATTAGATGACGAGGCATTTGGCTACCTTAAGAGAGTCATAGTTACTCCCGCCGCTTACCCGCGCTTGGTTGAATTTCTTCACTTTGACATTCGAGAGCATCGGTAAATCACATTGCGTGAGCATCCGCAGGGACCATCGCAATGCTTTGTTTTAATTAAACGATGGATTCCCTTGTCCGTACCGGCCTCGAGTTGACTGCTTGTCGCCGGGAAGGCCCCCAAGGAGCCATTTCGATCCGTCCCCGCCGGCACGCTGGTGACCCTTTCGCCATGAGCAATGAGCGAAGACATTGACAAATGACGGTTCGAGATCGGGACCCCGTGCCCAAATTCTCGAGCCAATCCTTTTCCCGAGGTTACGGATCCATTTTGCCGACTTCCCTTGCCTACATTATTCCATTGACCGAGGTCGCTTCACCTTGAGACTGACTGATTATGAGTACGACGGCCGGGCGGGCGACTCGGTCTTCCAAATTTTCAAGGGCACGGGCTCACCGGACACCATGCGACGTCGCGGTGCTCTTCCGGCCATTGGACCCTACCTCCTACCGAGCCGCTTCTGTGTGGGCGTGTCGTTAAACGAAAAGATAACTCTTCCCGAGGCCCCGTGACGCCTTCTGACTCCCTAACGCTTGCCACCGTGCCGTGTCCCGCTTCAGAATTTTAACCCGATTCCTTCGATGCTCGCACCGAACGCTTATCGACGGCCTTCCCCGCCTCTTAGGATCGACTAACCCATGTGCAAGTGCCGCTCACATGGAACCTTTCCCCTCTTGCCTTCAAAGTTCTCATTTGAATTTTGCTACTACCACCAAGATCTGCACCGACGCCACTCCGCTCGGGCTCAAGTCCGGGTTTTATATGCGACCGCGCGCCTCTTACTCATCGGGCTTGGCTCTTGCCCGACGGCCAGTATAGGTCGCGCTTAAGCGCCATCCATTTTCGGGCTAGTTGATTCGGTAGGTGAGTTGTTACACACTCCTTAGCGGATTTCACTTCCATGACCACCGCCCCATTGCCTTAATCGACCAACTCCTTTGTGGGTTCTAGGTTAGCGTGCTGGGCAATCACGAACCCGGCTTCCTGCTCATCCCAAGATCGCCGCCTTACGCTTACCAAAATGGCCCACTCGAGCTCGATTCTATGGCGCTGCTCAACAAGCGGCCGCACCGTCCTACCTATTTAAAGTTTGAGAATAGGTCGAGGCGCTGCGCCCGATGCCTCTAATCATTGGCTTTACCCGATAGAACTCGCTAAGGGCTCCAAATATCCCGAGGGAAACTTGGAGGAACCACCACCGACGGTTCGATTAGTCTTCGCCTCTATACCCAAGTCGATTTAACGATTTGCATCGTCAAGATCGCTGCGGGCCTCCACCGAGTTTCCTCCGCTTCCCCTCTCGGGCATAGTTCACCATCTTTCGTCCAAGCAGCATGCTCTCACCGAACCCTTCTCGGAAGATCAAGGTCGGTCACGGCACCCGTGAGGGATCCCGCCAATCGGCTTCCTTGCGCCTTACGAGTTTTCCACCGCTGACTCGCACATGTCGACTCCTTGGTCCGTGGTTTCAAGATCGGGCCGAATGGGGAGCCCACAGTGCCGACGCCCGAGCACGCAGTGTCAAGCACGCCGAGACGCGTCTTTGGACCCCACAGCGATCAAATGACCGGCTTGGGCCGCCACGACCAGGTCGGTCCACGCCCGAGCCGACGGCAGACGGCCTCGCTGCCCACATCCGGCCGGGCGCATCGCCGCCCCCATTCGCTTCCTCCCGACAATTTCAAACACTGCTTGACTCTCTTTCAAAGTCCTTTTCATCTTTCCCTCGCAGTACTTGTTCGCTATTGGTCTCTCACCAGATTTAGCCTTGGGCGGAATTTATCACCGATTAGGGTCAGATTCCCAAACAACTCGACTCAGAGAAGCGGCCTCATGGTGCGGCGGTGGTCCGCACGACGGGCTCTCACCTTCTCAGCGCCCCTTTTCAGGGACTTGGGCCCATTCCGCACCGAGGACGCTTCTCCGACTACACCAATGAATCTGGGCGCCCGATTCTCAAGCTCGGCTTTTCCCGGTTAACTCATTGTTACTAGGGAATCTGGTAAGTTTTGTTTCCTCCGCTTATTGATATGCTTAAGCTCGGCGGTAATCCCGCCGACACAGAATCGCGCGATGCCGAAGGGTTTAGGGTCTCGATCGATGAACGCGCACGACTTAAACGAGGTCGCCATAAAGATTACCACCGATCGTCGCGACGATTATGTCATCGAGACTCGAATTTAGGCCAACCGCTAAGGCTATGAGCGTCACGGAGGCCAATTTCGCCATGGTCCAACCGAGTCCCGAGGATCGGGTTAGATGGGGCGACGATGCGTGACACCCAGCAGACGTGCCTCGCCTAATGGCTTGGGGCGCAACTTGCGCTCAAAGACTCGATGGTTCACGGATTCGCAATTCACACCAAGTATCGCATTTCGCCACGCTCTTCATCGATACGAGAGCCGAGATATCCGCTGTCGAGAGTCGTTCTATATACTTTACGATAAAAGAATAGCATCATCAAGCAATCGACACCGCGAACGGTGCGGCGACAAGAGATGTGTCCTTTTTCATTTCGATTCCTTGATGCGATTCGCCGGGTTTGTTCGCTTTCCATCGAAGAAGTTGATCCTGACATCTCACCCCACCCAATGGGCAAAAGGGATGACAAGACCGGCCGCTCCGACACGCGGGGGTGGGGACAGGCAACGATGCACCCACACCACCTCCGATGTTGTATACAACACGTTCACGGGTCATTCTGCTAGGCAGGTTTCGACAATGATCCTTCCGCAGGTTCACCTACGAAAACCTTGTTACTACTTCTCCTTCCTCTAAATGAAATACGAATGCCCCCGACTGTCCCTGTTAATCATTACTCCGATCCTGAAGGCCAACACAATAGGATCGAAATCCTATGATGTTATCCTATACTAATGTATACAAGCGTAGGCCTGCTTTGAGCACTCTAATTTTTTCAAAGTAACAACGCCGGAGGAACGACCCGCCAATTAAGGCCGAGAGCGCATCGCCGGTAGTAGGGACGAGCGGGCCAAGGCACTCACCGTGAGGCGGACCTACCGACCCACCCCTAAGTCCAACTACGAGCTTTTTAACCGCAACAACTTAAATATACGCTATTGAGTCGGAATTACATGGTTCCGGCACCGGACTTGCCTCCAATGGATCCTTGTTAAGGGATTTAGATTGTACTCATTCCAATTACTGCACTCATAGAGCCCGATATTGTTATTTATTGTCACTACCTCCCCGTGTCGATTGGGTAATTTCGCGCTGCTACCTTCCTTGGATGAGGTAGCCGTTTCTCAAGCTCCCTCCTAATCGAACCCCAATTCTCCGTCACCCGTCACCACCATAGTAGGCCACTATCCTACCATCGAAAGTTGATAGGCGTAAATTTGAATGATGCGTCACGCACAAAGGCCTTGCGATCCGTCGAGTTATCATGAATCATCGAACAACGGGCAAAGCCCGCCAACCTTTATCTAATAAATGCATCCTTCCAGAAGTCGGGTTTGTTGCACGATTAGCTCTAGAATTACTACGGTTATCCGAGTAGCAAATACCATCAAACAAACTATAATCGATTTAATAAGCCATTCGCAGCTTCACGATCAATTTGTTCATACTTACACATGCATGGCTTAATCTTTGAGACAAGCATATGACTACCGGCAGGATCAACCAGTAGCATTCCTCATGCGACGTCGACACTGCATGGCTCTCAACATGCCGCGTGAGCAACGAAGAGGCCATAACAGAGCACGAGCATCGTCCGTGTCAAGAGACAAAATGCATAAGCATCGAGAGACAAGGGCCTAAACCCTACTCTCAAAAATATTTTCCGCATCCGAAAGCACGAACGAGCACCAGTGCACCGACGAGGCTACACCAATTTAAGGGGGCACACTCGGGACACAGGGCACGATTGCGGTCCACCACGTACCCCAAAGGGCACGAGATGGAGAAGGGACGGCAACACATCGATAATTCCATCTGGCTTAGGTACGCAACACAGGATCCCGATCGCATCCCTGGGTTCAATTAGAATAAGGGGAGTTAATGAAGAGAAGTGTGGCTCGACAGTTCGATGCGGGTAGCATGGAGCCTACCAATACATACAACCAAAACACCACTCATATGCCCATTGCGTACTAGTGGTAGCACACACGCACACCGGCCAACAACCCTCCCAACCAATGTATTGGTAAGGGAGCGGAAGGAACAATGAAACGAGGGCACACCACAAACACTTGGCACGAGAACTACGAGGGACAAAATCCCATTGGGACTTGGTCGAGCCAAGACCGAGCCTACAAGCTCAACTTACGCCCCAGGTGAGCCATTGTCGCCAAAGGACTTGGCATCGGGTCACGGCAACTTCAATGCGCAAGGCCTTCGCAAGGCTAAGGTGCTGAGGGGTCACCGACTTGGGAGGCACAAGGCGTCCCTAACATGACGAGGGAGAATGGGCAAGCCAAGCTCGAGCCCATAGCAATGCATAAGCCACCCCAAGAGATCTTTGCCCGATATAGGGAACCTAGTCTTGGAGTCGTTGGCTACATTTCTATGGGCACGGATTGACCGCCGAAAATCATCACCCGGCCACTAGCGCAGAATTGACCCACCACCATTGGTGAGTCATTGCGGGACTATCCGACCCGTGAAGGTCATGGACGCACCCCACCTCCGGCTCGAGGGGCCACGTCGGGGCGGATCTCTACCCCTTAAAGAGCTAAAAACTTCATTAACTGCTACTGTGCAACATTCAGATGTCCAAACGGGACACTTTTCTTTAGCCCGCACATCTCAACCACTGTGGTGCCATCTGCACTCGAGGCACCCGCACATCCAACGCCCTAGGTTGCCGATGGTGTCCGAGGCTCCCGCAGACATCCAAGCACCAAGGTGCCAATGTTTGCTCTGTGCTCCCAAGACATCCAAGGCACCAAGGTGCCGATGGTGCCCGAGGCTTCCGCACAACCAAGGGCCGAGGTTGCCGATGGTGTTCGAGGCTCCCGCACATCTAAGCACCAAGGTCCCGATGGTGCCCGAGGTTCTCGCGCGATCAAGGCCTAGGTTACCGATGGTGCCCGTGGCTCCCGCACGACCAGGGGCCTAGGTTACCGATGGTGCCCGAGGCTCCCGCACATCCAAGGGCCTAGGTGCCGATGGTGGCCGAGGCTCCCGCACGAGCAAGGGCCTAGGTGCGATGGTCTCAGGCTCTCGCACGACCAAGGGCCTAGGTTGCCGATGGTGCCCGAGGCTCCCGCACATCCAGGCACCAAGGTGCCGATGGTGCCCGAGGCTCCCACACGACCAAGGGCCTAGGTGCCGATGGTGCCCGAGGCTCTCGCACGACCAAGGGCCTAGGTTGCCGATGGTGGCCGAAGCTCCCGCACGACCAAGGGCCTAGGTGCCGATGGTGGCCGAGGCTCCTGCACGACCAAGGGCCTAGGTTGCCGATGGTGGCCGAGGCTCCCGCACGACCAGGGGCCTAGGTTCCGATGGTGCCCGAGGCTCTCACACGACCAGGGGCCTAGGTTCCGATGGTGCCCGAGGCTCTCGCACGACCAAGGGCCTAGGTTGCCGATGGTACCGAGGCTCCCGCGCGACCAGGGGCCTAGGTTGCTGATGGTGCCCGAGGCTCCCGCACATCCAAGCACCAAGGTGCCGGTGCTGCCCGAGGCTCCCGTACGACCAAGGGGCTAGGTGCCGATGGTGCACGAGGCTCCTGACGAAAACGCCCTAGGTTCTGTCACTGCATCCAAAGCTCCAAGACGTCCAAGCAAAGAATGTGCCGATGCTCCTCACCATCGGCCCTAGGTTACCAAGGGTGCTGATGCTCCCAAGACGACCAAGGGTCCAAGGTGCCGGAGGATCTTGTTCCAAAAGGGAGGGACCGGATGATTCAAAAGGGAGGGACCTGGGTGGGGCCGGATGACTTGTAGCTTCGTTTTCGATATTCCAGGATGGCTTGCCGGAGCACCGCCGGGATGGATCGCCAAGCACCGCCGGATGGATCGCCGAGCACCGCCGAACCTAACCGGCGATGGGGGCACCGACGTCTGGGCATGAAATGGGAGGGGGCGGCTCGACAACCCCTGCTCGCCTCAATATCACCTCCCCCCTAAAGAGCTAAAAAAACTTGGTCAATGTGCTACCAGGTGACATTCTTTTTTTTGAAAGAAAAACGACCCAAAGGTCTACCTCATTTTATAGCATCTTTAAGAATAATATTATGGATATCCAAAGGATAATCCATATCAAAATACACATCACACTTATTTGTAATAGCTAATTTACACAAATAATCAGCTACAGTATTTCTATTCCGATTTATCCAAATAATTTGGACCGAAAGAAAATTTTTAAAAGCTTCGCACTCTTGCTTAATACGCTGGCCCAAGATGGTAATATCCTGCGTCCTCTTATTAACTTTGTTGACCAATACAGCGCTGTCAGATTCCAGAATTAGCTGGGTCAAATTTAATTTTTCGGCTAACCTTATTCCTTCTTTAAACGCCTCCAGCTCAGCCCAACCAACGTCCAAAGTTTCTTCCTTGAATTTATAGCAGCCCCCTAGGACAAAACCATCATGGTCTCTAGCGATTGCGCCAACTCCACTGCATCCTTTCGAAACTGCAGCGTCAACATTCACTTTGATATAGCCATTGAGAGGCTTTTCCCAGCTCTCGTTCGTCTGAATCAGGGAGAAGACCGGAGGTTCAGTGAAGTTAAAGATTCTAAAATCTTTACTTAAAGTACTTGCCCTTTCCCAAATCATCACCGCAGCATCCATCTTTCCATTAAAAACCATATTGTTTCTATCATTCCAGCTGTTCCAGAGAAGGGTTAAGAAGTCAGCAGCAGCTTTATTATCGAGCTCACGAAACACATCTTCAAGCCAGTCAATACAGTTAATGTAATCCCCTTCCAGCAATCTGTTATTTAAACCTCCAGCGACAAGGACTTCACGAGCCTTGGAGCAGTCTTTCAGCGTATGAATCAGCGTCTCTTCTCGGCGTTGGCATCTCGGACAGGTATTATTAAACCCCTGGCGAATACGAGCAATATTATCAAAAGTTGGGAGGATATTGTGACCAATTCTCCAGCTAAAAATTTTAATCTTTGTGAGTAGTTGTAATTTCCATATGGAGCGCCAAAAAATTCTATGGGGACCGAAACCAACTTTCGTAAGAATCATCCAGGAGTACGCCGATTTGGTAGTATAAATGCCATGCGGGTTTTGAATCCACGTCCTGGTATCTTTGATGCCATTATGAGAAATGGGCAAATTGCAAATGCAGTCCCCCAAAATATCACCATAAATCTCAACCACCCTCTCCCGTTTCCACCTCCTGTTTTTGTGGTCCCACAAATCTTTGACCTTTCTCTCATTATTAGCAAAAGGAGACCGACACACCGACTCTCCTATAATGCCTTCAACCCCCCAATGGTCCCGTCTAAGATCAATCTTATTTCCATCGCCCACGTGCCATATAAAACCGTTTTTTAGCGCATCTACCGCCTTGGCTGTGCTCTTCCAAGTGAAAGATGGTTTATCACTCTGTTTGTATCTAAACACGTCCCCATCCGGGAAATACTTGGCACTTAATACTTTGAAGCATAACGTGTCCTGTTGGGTCATAAGCCTCCAAACCTGTCTGCCAAGTAGAGCCAAATTGAACAGATGTAAATCCCGAAAGCCCATGCCACTACCAGGCGACATTCATGTGTCTGAAACAGGGACACTTTATGGTGCCGACGCTTCTGCACCAGCGGGGGCCCAAAATTAGCTTTGGTGCTCGACCCTCCCGCACATCCGATGCACCAAAGTGCCGATGCTGCCCGATGCTCCGACACATCAAAGGGGCCTGTGGTGCCCGATGGCCCAGCACCACGGGATGGCACACGCTGCTGATAGTGTACGAGGCTACCGCACGACCGGGGGCCAAAGGTGCCGGAGGCTCTTGTTGCAAAAGGGGAGGGACAGGGACGATTCATTCATTGTTGGGTACCGAACATGCAACGGTATCCGAATCCTACCTTTGGGATGATTCATTCAATATTGGGTACCGAACATGTAACGGTATCTGAATTCTACCTTTCGAGATTGGGGAGGGACTCGTTGCGCCGTTTTGTATATCCCGGGATGGCTCGCCGGATCATCACCGGGATGGATCGTCGGAGCACTGCCAGGAACCTAACCGATGGGGGGCACCGACGTCTGGGCATGCGATGGGCATGGGCAGTGCCCTGGATAACCCCTAGCTGCGGAATATCACTTCCCCTTTAAAGAGCTAAAAAAACTTGGTCAATGTGCTACCAGTCGACATTCTTTTTTTTTTTGAACAAAAAAACCACAAAGGATCAAAACACTTAATTACGTAACATCAGAAATTACAGTATTGTGGATGTCATTTGGATAATCCATCTCAAAAAACCACGTCATTTTCTCTCTAGACATTTTAGAACATATTAAATCTGCTACTTTATTACAAGCCCTATTTGTCCAAATTAAATCGGCAGACTTGAAGCGTTCGAAAGCAGCAGTACATTTTTTGATTCGCGCGCCAACAACAGGGATATCCGTATCAATATTCCTCAATTTGTTGACCAAACCCGCATGGTCGGTTTCAAAAATCACATCTCCCTTAATATTCAGCTTGGTCGCCAGCTGTATGCTCTTTTCGAACGCCACACATTCAGCTTCATGCACCGACAATCTAGTTTCAATAAAGCCTCCCCCACCGCCCAACACGAAACCATCGTCATCCCGCACAATCGCCCCAAACCCCATACAGTTTATCCCCATGGTTGCATCGAAGTTGACTTTAACAAATCTCGGCGGAGGTTTTTCCCATTTCTTAGCCTCAATATTAGAAGATAACAGTGGCTCCTTTAACAGGTTACAAATGCGGAAATCTTCGCTTAGAGCTCTAGCCCTCTCCCAAATGATCGTAGCCTTCTCTTCTTTTCCCCTGAATATGAAGTTATTTCTATTGTTCCAACAATTCCATAGTAAAACCATAAGGTCGGCCATGGCTTTCTTGTCGAGAACCCTCATCATGTCTTCAAGCCAATCAATACAGTAGTCATATTTCTTCGAAACCATTCTCTCTGACCACCCTGCTAACGAGAGGACATCACGAGATGTTGGGCAGTCCTTCAGCGCATAAAGTAGAGTTTCGGCTTTCGCTCCGCACCTTTGACAACCCTTAGCAAAACCATCTCTAATAGAGGCAATTTTCACATTTGTCGGGAGAATCTCGTGCCCCACACGCTAAGAGAACACACGGATTTTAGGCAATGTATCGAATTTCCAAAGGGCTTTCCAAAAAATTCTATGAGGTCCATATCCCATATCTTTCAAAAGAAGCCACGAGTAAGCAGACTTCGTAGTGTAGCACCCATGAGGGTTGTGAAACCAAATCATTTTATCTTCCTGTCCCTCATCTCCGATAGACACGTTGCATATCTTGTCACCCCAGTCTTGCCCAAACACCTTATAAACTTTTTCAATATTCCAACTCTTCCCATCCGGAAGCCAAAGATCTTTCACGCTTGTTTCATTTGAGTTGAGACATTCCTCTCTAATGACATCTCTATTGAGGCCCTCCATTCCCCAGTTGTCAGCCCAGATGTTGATTATATCGCCATTTCCAACTTGCCACCCGAAGCCGTCTTTGAGAGCTTCCACCGCTGCCGCAATGCTTGACCAAGTAAAAGAAGCTTTATCCACTTTTTTGGCTATAAAAATATTACTATCAGGAAAATATTTCGATGACAAAACTTTAAAGCAAAGAAAATTTTTGTTGTTTATAAGCCGCCATACTTGACACCCTAAAAGAGCCAAGTTGAACAATCGGATATCTCTGACTCCAAGTCCTCCCATGCCCTTTGGTTTACACAAAGTCTTCCAAGGTAGCATTGTCCAGAATCTGCCCTTATCTTTACCTGCCCACCACGTTTTGCTTAGTTTAGCTTGGATATCCTCGATTACTCCTTTCGGCGCTAAGAAAATCGACAGAGCATATGTTGGTATAGATTGAAGGACGGCTTTAATGAGAACTTCTTTGCCACCAAAAGAGAGCAGCCTCTTTGTCCAGCTGGTGATCCTACAAGACAATCTGTTATTAATATCCTTAAAAGCCTCTTTTTTCTTCTTACCTATTAGAATGGGCAGACCAAGGTAGCTGTTCAAATTTTCCACCACCGACATGCCTAAAAGACCACTAAAAATATTTCTTTCAGCTCTAGGAGTGTTGGGACTAAAGAGAATCATTGATTTTTCACAATTTATCTCTTGTCCAGAGATGTTAGAAAAAGAATCAAGCAAATGGACCAACATTTCCACATCACTCTGTTTATTTTTCACGAAGAGGAGCGCATCGTCAGCAAAAAATAAGTGGTTTATCCTCGGGCCATTTATGCTAGCCCTGATGCCTCTTAAAATATTATTATCCTGGCTTGGATAAGCATTCTAGAACGCTTCCATGCGTAACAAAAACAAATCGGGAGAGGGGATCCCTTGTCAAGACCCCGCCGGATAATAATATCGATAAAATTATTACATTTAACCATATATTTAACCGAACGAACGCATTTCATACTTTCTTCGATCCACTTCTTGTTAAACCCCATCTTTAGCATAACTGTTTTAATGAAATTCCACTCCACCCGGTCGTATGCTTTGCTCATATCGAGCTTGACAACAAACCCTTTATTAGGACCATTTTTAGAGCTTTGAAGATAGTGAAGGAGCTCGTGCTAATCGTAATATTATCATAAATCATCCTCCCCGCACAAAAGCGCTTTGATTCTCGATCGATGCAAATAGGCAAAACAACTTTTAACCGGTTGGCATAGACCTTTGCAATAATCTTGTAGATAAACCTGCATAAACGTATAGGACGAAAGTTAGTCAACTCACAAGGGTCTTTAATTTTAGGAATTAAAATGATCACAGTCTCATTAAGGTTAGAAATATTTTTGTTCCCATTAAGGACATCCAGGCAGAAATTAATAGTGTCGCGTCCCACAATCTCCCAGTGATGTTTGAAGAAATTTCTCGAGAGACCGTCGATGCCAGGAGCTTTATTTGGATCCATCTGTTTAATGGCTTGAATGACCTCATTCTCCGTATAGTCCCTAGTAAGCCACTCATTTGTCACCCTGGTCACACTTTCCTGAATATACCCCACCTCTTGAAAATCAACCCTTTGACCATTTGACTTAAACAACTTCAGAAAATAATTTTTCGCCACCTGACTTATGTCCTTACTACTTGTCACCCAATTTCCATCCATATCTCTAAGCTTCTCAATAAGATTTTTCTTTAACCGACCAGTAGCTTTAGCATGGAAATATCTAGTGTTCCGATCCCCCTCCTTAAGCCATTTTGATTGAGACCTTTGTGCCCAGTAACTTTCTTCCCTAGCATAAAGAAAATCAAGCCTTTTACGATGTTCCTTTAAAGTCTTCACACTATCCCCTCTACTGCTAGAGTCAATAATCCGATCGATATTTTTCTCCAGTCTTCGAATTTCATTCTTCATTTTTCCATATTTTTTTCGTTGCCAATAACCAAGAACCGATCTAACCCTATCAATCTTTTCCCCATATTCTATATCAACCCTGTTCCATGCACTATCGATTATCTTTTTTGCTTCCCTGTCACCAGCCCAACACAAGTTGAATTTGAAGCACAACCGATGGTCATTAGGGTAATCTGTTGGTCGCCGTCCCCATAAGTCCAGGAGAATCGCGTCATGGTCGGACTGGGTTTGCCGCACCACTTTAGTTGCTATAAAGGGGAAATTTTCAACCAAAGAAACCGAGCTAAGGAATCTATCAATCCTTTCCTTTATCAGACCGCCCCCACTCCTATTATTTACCCAAGTAAACCAGCCACTGTCGGGTTTGATGTCCACTAACGCCAAGTCATCCAAAACCGCTTTAAAGTTGTTCATATGCGCCCTCACCCCCCCACGGCCACCCTCTTTCTCTGCCTCATTCAAAATAGCGTTAAAGTCCCCCCCTACAACCCAGTCTTCCCTAATCGAATCCCCAACTCGACGCAAAATATTCTAGGAGCTGTTCCTAAGGTTCGGATTAGCATGCCCGTAGAAGCCCGTAACATGCACATTTTTATTGTTTTCCAATTTAACAATGGAGTCAATGTGGTGTTTGGAGTAGCTCTGAATAGAGACATTCGTCCCTTCCTTCCACATCAGCGCAAGGCCCCCACTCCGACCCTCAGAGTTCACAGTTAAGCCATTTTGCAGCCTGCATTTATTTTGAACACAGCGAAAGTCATTCCCATTCATTTTAGTTTCACTAAGGAAGATAATATCGTGGTTGTTTGCACCGAAAGTTGCTTGAGCTCCACGATTTTCATGGGTTTCCCATTCCCGACAGCCCAAAGACATGAACTTCATTAAGGAAAACACGACCCACAAAACAAAACCTAGCAGCCGCTCAAAATGCCGATGCAGTGATTAAGGCTTCTTCCTTTTTTAACTCCTTCGAAGCATCAAAACAGTCGTCAATATATAGGGAGAACAAAAATCGCGCCAACGGAGGTCGGGCAGCTTTCCAAAGCAATAAGTCTGCAAAGGAAACACAGCAGAGAAGAAACACGAACACAGTGGCAGTCCAAAAAGAAAACAATACTGTCATCAATTCTTTCCCTAAAACTCATTACCCATAAAACACAATAGACCCAATCCCCGAATCAAGAAATAGCACGCAAATTTTCGAAACAAGAAGAAAGACGATACAACCTAACATTGAAACAGACAAAACCGTGAGGGTTGTGGAACCAAAT
The DNA here is from genome assembly GCA_025502765.1 of Gossypium herbaceum. Classification (NCBI taxonomy): domain Eukaryota; kingdom Viridiplantae; phylum Streptophyta; class Magnoliopsida; order Malvales; family Malvaceae; genus Gossypium; species Gossypium herbaceum. The sequence continues at coordinate 89,223,048 of CP106693.1, read as the reverse complement.
AAGCCTATCGTCCGGACCATTATGAATAATGGGAATTTTACAAATCTGGTCCCCCAAATAATCGCCGTAAATCTCCTTGACCCTAGTCTCCTGCCAGCCGTCCCCGCTCTCCATCAAAAGCTCACTCACGTTATTCTCCTGGATCCACCTCTTGTCAAACCGAATGGAGTCACCAGCCAGCCCCTCAAAACCCCACTTATCGTGCCAAATATTAATACTCCTGCCGTTACCCACCCTCCACCCAAAACCCGCATTCAGCATGCTAGCTGCCTTAGCAATACTGTGCCAAGTATAGGAGGGTTTGTCCATGCTCTTGGGATTAAAAACATCACCATCGGGAAAGTACTTAGCACTCAGCACCTTGAAACAAAGCGTCTCCTTACAATTTATAAGACGCCAGACTTGCCGACCCAGAAGAGCCACATTAAACCGGCGTAGGTCCCTGAAGCCAAGACCCCCCATCCCTTTTGGATGGCACAACCATTCCCAAGCCATCATGTTCCAACCCCTATTATTATCCTTACCCCCCCACCAAACGCGTCTGATCAAAGCTTGGATCTCCTCAAGGACACCATCAGGAGCAAAAAACACCGAGAACGCATAGGTAGGAATAGACTGAAGGATGGACTTGACAAAAATTTCCTTGCCACCGTTAGACAATAACCTTTTTG